>JADNYI010000160.1:0-83471 GCA_015501065.1 Infundibulicybe gibba | reverse complement strand
CGGAGCACGGTAGACGTGTATCGAGTGGGCACGCGGCTCAAGGTGATGCATGAGGTATGAGTTGTCGCAATAGGGGTACGGAAGAACTGCTTGTGTCAGCGGGAAAAGCGCAGAAGAGGATAAGCCCAGCGACGAGGATCTGGTTGCAACTTGTCTTTTTCCGCTTTTTTATTGTGCGAAGGGTCACACATGAGGAAGGATGGAAGAGGAGGAGAGGAGAGTGGCGCATTGATGAGGGTGGCTTTTCCCGGCATACTTGCGACCTCCGTGGTGTTGTAGCGGCAGGCGTACGATGCTGAGGAAGAGGATAGGGTGAATGGAGGAGGCGAATATGAGGAGGGCTGAGAGTGTGTCACGCGTGCTTGTCGTGAAATGACCTGGGGCGCGTTGGGTCCATCCCAGAATACGCCTGTGGATGAAACGAAAAATAAGGTAAGAGAGGAAGGCGGGGAGGAAGGAATGAGAAGAGAGGGCAACCAACTCAGACTCGGCTGCCGCTGATGGGCAGCATGAATAAGTTTGATGTTTTCTCTGGGTGCCTAAAGGCTACCGTCCAAATACATTCAAACCATCGCCCGGGTGACACTATCAATATTTCGGCCACTATCAGTGTGCACCGTATCACTCATACATAATACATTATCGCTGCCCAATGCCGACGTTACAACTGATTACTGGATTCCTATGTAAAAAAATACCTCTATGCCTTCTTCGCGCTATTCTCCACTCCCCTACTAATGAACAAGGACAGTGGTTGCTCAAATCACCAGCAATTTTGGATATGAGTGTGAGTGTGCTACTCCCGTTTGTGCATGCTCATATTGATTTCGTAGACAGAAGATAATAGCCCTATGTACCATTTTGATGGGATTTTTTTTAGCACAATTCCCAAGAACGTCTGGGTAACTCATCGACAGGCTACAATATATCTGTCATCCGCGGGAGCGCTGTTCGTTACTCCGAGGAAACGGCAATGCTAACTACAGCTGAACATGGGTGTAGGACGTACGTCGTACATGCATGTAATCATGGATAATACTGCCAAGCAACTGCTGTGGGATCGAGTATTGTCCTGCGAAGCTCTGGCGCCCCACCACATACGCGACACTACCAAGTCCTGGGGGCTTTGTTGGACCATATGATATGAGATGAATATGTGTTGGATATTTCAGTGCTCCCAGGTATGCCTGTTCCATATTCGAAGCGCCTAAGGACTATGTTCAATCCCGTCCAGAGCCGCTCGTTGTACATATGTAGTATACCAATCCCATCCAGTCCTCCCTTCTGCCAGCATGATACACTATTTTCAATATTCAACACGTGCTCGGATCTGTGACCGTCGACACCGTTTCCAGTGGTGTCTTTCCTCTGCTACTTTCAGACTGTTTGATTGAGTATCTGTCCGGCTCGGCGCATGCTGTAGTATTCAGGTGACATCTTGAGTCAGGTGGTTTGGTCCGGTCTTCTATTGCTGATATCCAGCAAATGCTCACTTGACCTAGGCAAATACCTCCCACGACTACCTTTACTCATGGACATCTTTGGTACCGTCATAGGCGCGATCGACCTCGCCGAGAGGCTCATTGGCTATGTCAAAGCCGTCAAGGGTGCCAAGGGAGACCGCGAGAAGCTATTATTGGAGGTCTCTGCCCTCAAGACTCTCCTTGAAGTTATGCGTGGCCGCCTTACCAACACCTATGACAGCGGCGACGATATCTCGAATAAGGTGGTGAGGGTTGGCATTGAAAGCTCTCTCGTTACGTGTCATGGCGCCTGCAATCTGCCGTGAATACACTGGAAGAGCTTGTGCCGTTGAATGTACTAAACACCAGGAAACCATTCCCGTTTTCAGAAAGGACGAAGGATTTGAGGTGGCCATTCCATCAAGGAGAAATCAAAACATTGCTGAGAAATATTGAACGCTTGAAGTCACTACTCTCGCTTGCATTGCAGACGTCGCTGATGTGAGTACCCACCATTACGAGCAGCAGGAGCTAGATTTCAGGTTAATGTTTTGGGGGCCAGGGAGTTCATTGAGAAGACCCGCGAAGATCTGGTGACCGCAGGGCAGAATGTGGAAGTTATCAAGGCCTCCATTTCATTGCTCGAGACTAACCAAAGAGGTGTGTGAGCCGGTGTGGCTGTGGCTGAGAGTTGCTGTTGTAGTATATTCGCTTACATGATGAAAATTGAAGCGGTTCAAGACAATCTTACATCCATAGACACGAGGCTCCGGGGTACTGCTATTGGTGTTACGAATGTACGAAACGCTATTGATAGGAGCCGAAAAGGTAGGGTCGATGCCGAACTATGAGTGTCACTCATTAACATTCGACTATCAGATCAGGAGCGTCGAGATGCCCTCAGCTGGCTATCTGCGCCCGACTTTGACCAGAAACGCGCAATTGCATTTGGGAAGCATGCGGCTGGAACCGGGGGACGGTTTCTCAGTGACCCAAAGTTCGTGGCCTGGCGACAGGGCGAGTACAAAGTCCTCTGGTGCCCTGGGAATCGTGAGTGTATTTCTAACCATCTTCGGCTGATGTCTAACCAATTATTTCAGCGGGTGTTGGGAAGTCTGTGATGACGTAGGTGCCATCCAATTGACTCTGGGTGCTTCATCCAAATGTTACAATAGATCGGTTATCATCCACCAGTTACAAGAGGAAATTTCTGATGACACAGCCGTGGTTTTCATCTATTTCGAGTATACAACAGAGAATTACACAACGCAGCAACTCGTCGAGGCCCTTTTATCCCAGTTCGTGCTACGGGGCATGTCAACCTTGGGTATGAAATCACTTTATAAACATATGGCTGGTAACCGTCCGGCGTTGGAGGAACTGTGGGCCGTATTGGAGGCCGAGGTGGAAACGTACACCCAGGTCTTCGTCGTAGTGGATGCATTGGATGAGGGGCACGATCAGGCTTGGATCCCACTCTTTGAACACCTCCGGGAATTGTCTGGGGTTAGCATCCTCGCCACTTCTCGGGACCTGGGTGGCATTGCGGCGGAATTCCAGAAAGATCACCGTCTTGATATCGCAGCTGATAAAGGTGACCTGAAGAAATACATCGAAGGACGCCTGTCGGGAAGCACTGGGAGGTTCAAGCGGCTTCTGGAGACGAACATAGATCTCCACGAGGAGATCCTTGCTGGAGTTGTAGAGAAGGCGGACGGGATGTATGTAATCCAGCTGTTCTCACCACGCCGATGATCTTATATGTAAGATGGTGTTGTTTAAACAGGTTCCTCCTGGCCCAGCTGCACATGAACGCCTTGGAGAGAGAGTCCAGAGTGGTCGATCTGCGCCAGACACTGGAACAACTACCAGGAGATTTAAAGTCTGCATACGACGCTACAATAAACCGAATCAGTGATAAAGACAAACCACTCGCACTGCGCATCTTCTCCTGGGTGATCCGCGCAGCTCGACCCATGACGATTGATGATCTACAATACGCGCTCGCGGTCGAGGAAGGAATGACAACCACTGACGCCCAATTTCTTCATGACCGGGCCCATATTACTTCAGTATGTGTCGGTCTGGTCACCCGACAACATGAACAATCTCACTCTGGTGAAAAAGTTTATGTTGGGCTCGTCCGTACGTCACAACAACGTGAAATCCACTGCTATAATTAATCCCACAATATGTTCAGATTACACGACACAGGATTATTTGTGCAAGTATGTTTCCGGCACACAACACCAGGCTCACCCTGCCCACCTCGCGACTACATGTCTCAAATATCTTGCTTTTGACACTTTTAATGGACCCTTGAATCTAAATTCGAGACAGAAGCTCATAAATACCCCCTTTTCGAGTATGCCGTCCGCCATTGGGTAAGCATGTGCATGAGCATTATGATGACCCAACTGTCCGCCGGCTAGCCATGGGGCTGCTACACAACCATCAAAGGGTTGCAAGACTCAGTTTCCTCACCTCTGGCACCCAAGGTGTCTCTGCAATCCAACTTTGTGCCCATTTTGGACTGAAAGATTATTTGACCCGCCTCCTGGATGATGGCTCCAATATTAATTTGAAGGGCTCTAATCGTAACGCGGCATTAATCATAGCAACCAACCGCAGCCATGAAGGAATCCTGGAGCTTTTACTCACACAAGGTGTTGATGTCAATGCTAAGGACTCTCGTGGTGACACGGCATTAATCATAGCAGCCGAATGCGGCCACGAAGGGGTCATGCAGCTTTTACTCAAACAAGGTGTTGATCTCAATGCAAAGGACTCTCGTGGTGGCATGGCGTTAATCGTAGCAGCTAATCATGGCCACGAAGGGATCCTGCAGTGTTTACTCAAACAGGGGGTGTTGATGTCAATGCGAAGAACTCTCGTGGTCGCACGGCATTAATCGTAGCGGTCAACCACGGCCACGAAGGGATCGTGCGGCTTTTACTCAATCAAAAAGGTGTTGATGTCAATGTGAAGGGCTCTGATGGTGACACAGCATTAATCATAGCAGCCAAGTGCAGTGACGAAGGGATCCTGCAGCTTTTACTCAAACAGGAGGGTGTCGATGTCAATGCAAAGAACTCCCATGGTCGCACAGCGTTAATCATAGTGGTCAACCACGGCCACGAAGGGATTCTGCAGCTCTTACTCAAACAAGGTGTCGATGTCAATGCGAAGGACTCTGATGGCAACACGGCGTTAATCGTAGCAGCCAAGTGCGGCCATGAAGGGATCCTGCAGCTTTTACTCAAACAAGGTGTCGATGTCAATGCGAAGAACACGGCGTTAACCGAAGCAGCCAGGTGCGACCACGAAGGGATCCTGCAGATTCTACTCAAACAAGGTGTTGATATCAATGCGAAGAACATGGCATTAATCGAAGCAGCTAGGCGTGGCCGCGAAGGGATCCTGCAGCTTTTACTCAAACAAGGTGTTGATGTCAATGCGATGGACGTGGGGAACGCTACTCCACTAATCCGAGTGGCAACGTCTGGGCATCGGGAAGAAGCTCAAGCTGCGGAGGGTAAAGGATACACACCCTTGGCGTGGGCGATATGTGAGGGGCATGAAGCAATCGTACGGGTGCTGTTGCGAGAGACGATCTGGACATCAACTTAACGGACTCCGACGGAAATACACCCCTAACTCTCGCAGCGCAGTACGACCACAATGGTCAGATTGTCAAGTTGCTTCTGGACAAAGGTGGTATCAACGTCAATTCAAGGAACGTGAGGGGTGAAGTGGCGCTAGCTGTGGCAGCATTATGGGGCCGCGATGCGGTTGTAGAGATCCTCCTGGCTCAAGATGATATTGATATAAATGCGATGGATTTTGGAGGCAGGACACCACTTGACCAGCCTTTTATGCCCAAACCCCACGACCCTATGGGGAGCCTCTCCCAATTATGGGATCCTATTCACCGGGATGCCGCTAGGCAGAGTATCATTAGGCTGCTCCAGGATGCAGGTGCCTACACAGGCGTAGATTTGACTCGGATGGCGGAGCTAGAGGCGATGGGGGCTCCAATATAATTCAATCGAGGGCAAGCGACCCAGGGCGCCCTACTAACAGTTGTCATTTTTTTACCAGAATTTTTTTCCAAGTTTCTCTGCTATGAAAGGCTTATTTATTATAGCGACCCGAGCCCAGGCCCCCTATCGAGCATCCTTCCTGTCGTATATTTAGTGTCTGGGCAATTTGCGGCTGAGCACAATATATTACATCTGCGATCCAACATGGGGTAAGTTTGGAAGAGGGCGGTGTGTCCGAGCAACAGTCACCCGCCCGGGGTGCAGAAGAATCGGCGATTAAGAGGCCGTGGAGGGAGAAGAGGAAGGCTGGGTGGACTGCAGGCATAGGTTGGAGCTGCAATAATTTTCAGGTGAGCGATGGCGGAATGTGGCTGGGCTTACGCGTGTATCCGTCAGAGGAGGTGGAGGCGTAGTCGGGGAAAGAGCAGGAGGGTGAAAGATGAGCGCAACCAGGTGTCGCGGGTTGGGGGCCTGACGCGGCGGGAGTTGTGAGCGGGCCCTGGGGGGAAGCGCAGAGCGAGGACCGGTCTAAATCTAAAGGTGTAAAGCCCCAGAAAGGCACCAATGTCCCGCAATGTCTCCGACAGACATTCAATCTACATCGAGTACATTCTAAACACGACCTGAGTTGCAGTTGCAGTGCTGAGCATTGAAGGCATGGATATGCGAGGGCGGCGAAGAGATCTCGGAGGCACAACTCCGGGCAATAGCGGTAAACAAACTTGGCCACAACGTGCAATCTCACGTGTTTATTCAGTCACGTATGTAGGATTTACCAGTGAATCATAGGACCTTGACCATAATCGCATTCTATCACTACCCACCCTACTTATAATGGTAACCAAGATGCCAGGCGCCGGGGGGCCGCGCTATTGGCACTGCAGAAAAACGATGGGGATCGGCTCCAATGATCAATGTTGGGCACACGCAGCCAATGGGAAACGGACTGAAAGGTCCCGCAAGGTGAGTACTCATTTTCCCCCTTGTCCAAGCTCAACTCGTTCTAATACTATTTTTCGATTAGCCAGATGCCTGAGTCGTGAAAAGGAGGCTGGCGATAAACAGCAGCCGCCGGATCAAATACTACACTGACGACTCGCATCGCAGTCGTTCAACCTGAATCTCACCATGACCACGACCTGCTCGCCCGAGACCTGCTCACTCGCAAGTTGCCTGTCCCCTGCCCCCGCAAATTAGAACGCCCGTACGCTCCACTTTTCTCCGACCCTCTCGCAAATGCGGGGCGTATAATCATGATGTAGGTCTATATCAAACGCTCGTGCTCGCGCTCACCCTCTGCCCTTGTAAAGGTCGATCGCCTACACTCTCCCTTGCCCGCCCCTCGCCCTCACCCACGCCTTCACCTGATCGCCGTCACATACGCCTAACCTGGCTTCAGCTCGCTCGTCCATTCGACTGCGGCCGTCGCCGTTTAACTACAACACCAACGGCACACCAATGGCGACTTCAGTCGTCGCCTTCACCTCGCCACGAACGATTGCAAACAACGGTTCGCAAACAACAGATGGCGAGCGGCTCCCGAGTAGCAAACGATCACGAATGGTGGCTCGCGAACGATACGTGGATGATGGCTCACAATTGACGGACGCGTGCTTTCCGTGCTGGCCGCCTCTCTTTCGCAAATGAGGGAACGTATAATGTAGGCCCGCTAAATGCACATATACACCTACCACCCCCCTCTCTTGTGAGAGAGTTGGGGCTTGCCTCGTCTCGGACAGCCCCTTCGGAACATCGCTTGCCGTTTCAGTTGACGTGTGCGGTGGCGTTTCAAGGCGAAATGGGGGCATATGATGCGTGAGACCTGCAGTGTTGCACCCGTATCCGTTGTGGGAACGGTGTTCGCGGGAATGGGTGAGGCGGTTTTCGTGCCCGTGGTATACCCGTTCTCAATCCTATGCAGGGCTAATACCCTCTATCCAAATCTATTGGATACTACCATGACTTGCCACTATAACATCCACAAAATACTATAGTTACCTGTAAGATATTACGCAGGTTGAATTCGGACGAGGAAGCTGAGCACTCTGCTACTAGTTATGACTCATCGTAATATAATAATTCATCCTGCAACCCATTGATGCGAGCATTGCTGAGCACCGACTCGGAATAAGTAGAGCCGGTAGTGCTGGAGCTGCAATGGCGCTTGAACTACATATTTATTTGGAAATCTACATAGCGCTTTCGGTGGCTACATGACTATGGTATACGAGACTATGTCCAATCAGTATTCATCAGTAGACAGGCCGCTTAGTTTTTGATGCTACAGTAGAAGGGTATGTGGATACGGCGCTACGGCGCTATGCGTGGTTGTTCGGATTCGGTGGAGAACGAGGAGACCCCATGGACTGACCTGAATCCGGGACTGGATTGCAGGTCACAACAAGTCCTGTATAAAACAAGAAACCCAAGCGCCCCGTTACGAAAGGCTTGGAGACTACAGCGACTCGAGCGCCGGGTCCCCATTGAGTGTTCTATCTGTTACTACATACTAGTAGTTGTACACCTGCACAATTTGGAGTTGAACGTAATCTATCATAGCCCCGATTCAACAGGGCGCGAGGAGGTGAGCACTGGTAACTTATTTCGCCTGGTCGGGGGCCCACCCTACCTATTGCAAGAATAAACGCGGGTTGCGCCCGCTCTCCACACACGGCAGCCATGAACACACTAAATGGAAAACGACTTCAAGCAGGTAACTGATAATTAGTACAATGAATACATCCTAGAAGCGCTGGGATGCGTGTGCAGCCTAACCCACGCCGTACCACACCCGTATGCATAGTCTCATACCCCATATATAGTCATCAGTATCCCGCATCGTTGCAGCGGGCTTGGCGTCATTGATGTTGTTGGTGCACACGCAGATCTGCACCTACATCTCCAAGCCCGACGCACGGTGCGGAGGATGAGCGGCTCCTCACCCGCGTAGTAGTGGTGGTGGATACGGTAGAAGTGTCGAGGGTGAACTGGATGGCAAGGCACCCAAGCTAGTTGATCATGCACATCTTTTCCGCTTCTTTTCTTGTGCGTGTTGTGTGGAGGGAAGAAACATGCGAGCTCAGGCTGGGAGTGAAAGGGAAGGAGCGAACATAGGGTAGATGGGGGAGTAGGGGGAGTAGAGGTAAAGGGTGGGGAAGAGTTGAGCAAGGCGCAAGGCGAGTCGGATGCCTCCGGGTCCAAACATGTGAAAAATCAAGGAGCGCCCACATCTCGCTGCGCTCCCGACAGGCCCCCTGCACATCATATCCATACAAAACGCTCAAACATGCCATCCAAATATCCGTACAGGAGATCTTTGCGATGTTATCCCGGAAACCGAGGTGCAGGGACATGATGGGGAGAACATGAGGGTGGACCGGAGGACTGGCGCCGGGATGTGGTTGGAGGCATGCACGCTGTGTCCCCGACAAGTACGGGAGGAGCTACTGTGGTCGGGGACGGGGAAGGGGGGAAAGAAGGTAGCGCTAGGCAGAGGCGGAGGAACGATGAAGGAGCAGCGAGGAGTTATCAATCACTCTTTTAAAGTACGGAAGAATTGGCGATCGTCGATGATGGTTGGGTGGAATCCAAATCCGACGACGACGACGACGACGTAGACTATGAGGGTGAGGGTGAGGCGCCAAAGAACGACCTTTCGTCGATCGAATCAAAGCAAACTTGACACTTCCGTTTTATTTGGAACATCGCAAGCTGATTTATATTCGGAGGTAAACTGCTAGCACTGGGTGCACGACGATGAACTGACCTGGCCCATCCTCCCGATCTCTATCCCCACCACTCAAGTTTGAACCGCATTCGCCACAATCCACCCCAACCATCTGATGCTAATTAGGAGCTACAGTGGTTTTCAGGAGCCCAGGTAGATGTTTCGCCCCCAAATGTTTTCATGCGGTGCGTTTGCGTTTCGACTTGCTTGCGAATTTATGGCTTTCTGGCATTGGTTAGCGTCAACCATTCAATATTCAGGAGTCTTTGCATACCGCCTTATGAGAGTTGAGCAGTGGAGAATATATTGATTTCCCCACGTAAAGATTAACACTATGAGATGGGCGAAAGTGCGAAGTGCTTCCCAAATGAAAAGTCAGCTCAGGTTCAACGAGATGAGCTGTGAGGGCGGGTCAAACTCACCTGGTCCTCGCAACGTCTGTGGCCGCAGGTTGAAGACTAGTTCTTGATCAGTTGCAAGAAGGTGCAAAGGGGCGTGGAGGACAGGCGAAAGGAAGAGTGGACGCGTATGTCGACGCGATGGAAAGAAACATGTTTTCGGTTACGTAATTCTCGGGAACCTTATGCAAGTCGATGACACGTCGGGACTCGGCACATTTTCAATGCTGCTGGCGAACGGACTCTACTAGATCATTGGAATTCGGTACTAACTTGGATGGATGTCTTCGGCACTGTCGTGAGCGCGATCGACTTCGCCGAGAAACTCATCAGCTATGTCAAGGCCATCAAGGATGCAGAGCAAGACCGTCTGGAGTTGATATCAGATGTCTCTGCTCTCAAATCCCTCCTCGAAATCATGCGCGACCGCCTCGGTAGCACTAGTACCAACGATAACAGCAATGACACCTCGAACAAGGTGGTCAAGGCTGGCATCGAAGGCCCCCTCAATGCATGTTATGACGTCCTGAAATCCACCACTGATAAGCTGGAGAATCTGGTGCCGAAAGATATCAGGAAACGATCCCCAGTCGCAGAATGGATGAGGAATTTGAAGTGGCCGTTCAAGCAGGGAGAAATCAACACGTTACTGAGCAATATCGAACGCTTGAAGTCATTGCTCTTGCTTGCACTGCAGATGTCACTGATGTGAGTACCTGTCATTATCAGCGGCGAGTGCCGGAATTTTTGACGCCTCAGGGGCCAGGGAGTTCATTGAGAGGACCCGCGATGAGCTGGCAGCTGCGGGACAGGACATCAAGGCTGCTGTCTTATCGATCGAGGCCAACCAGAGAGGTGCGTGGACGGGGTTCACTGCTGTGGCATTGAATCTGACATACATTAGCTCACACGAAGAAAATTGAAGCGGTCCAAAATACTGTTGACAGGAACCAACATGGTGGGGCCGTCAGCGCCAAACCGTAGATATCAGTCATTAACATTCGGCTACCAGACCAGGAGTGTCGCGATGTCCTCCACTGGTTGTCGGCACCAGACTTCGACCAGAAACGCGCCGTTGCGCTCGGGAAGCATGCAGCTGGGACTGGGGACTGGTTCCTCAACCATTCCAAGTTTCAGGCCTGGCGACGGGGCGACCACAACGTGCTCTGGTGTCCTGGAAATCGTGAGCGCATTTCAACATTGGCGATCTTCGATTGATGTCTAACCATCCTTTCAGCCGGAGTTGGCAAGTCTGTCATGACGTAAGTATCATCCATTGCATCGACTCTGAGCGCTTCATTCAAACTTTATGATAGATCAATTATCATCCGTCATCTACAAGAGGGAATCGCTGATGACACAGCCGTGGTCTTCATCTATTTCGATTACACGGCAAGGTACACAACGCAGCAGCTCGTCGAGGCCCTCTTGTCCCAGCTTATACGACGGGGCATGTCGGTCTCGAACATGAGATCACTTCAGAAACACATAGGCAACCGCCCGACATTGGATGAGCTGTGGGCCATCTTGGAGACGGAAGTGGGAACTTATGCCCGAGTATTCGTCGTAATTGACGCATTGGATGAAGCTCATGACGAGGCTTGGATCCCGCTCCTTGAGCGCCTCCAGGAACTATCTGGAACCAGCGTCCTCACCACCTCCCGGGATTTGGGTGACATTGCAGTGGAATTCAGGGAAGATTGCCGTCTTGATATTATGGCCAACGAAGGTGACCTGAAGAAATACATCGAGGAGCGCCTATCAAAAAGCGCTGGGAGGTTCAAACGGTTGCTAGATGCAAACAAGCACCTCCGTGAGGAGATCCCCGCTGGAGTTGTGGAAAAAGCAGATGGGATGTGCGCGACCTATACACTATGTTGATGATCTTCATTCCCAAGGCGACATCATTTCAACAGGTTCCTCCTGGCTCAATTGCACGTGGATGCCTTGAAGGCGAAGTCCAGTGTAGCTGATCTGCGTCAGGCACTGGGAAGGCTGCCAGGGGATTTAAAGTCCACATACGACGCCACAATAAGCCGAATCAGCAACGAAGACAAGCCGCTTGCGCTTCGCATCCTGTCCTGGGTGATCCACGCCACTGAACCGATGACAGTAAACGATCTACAATATGCACTAGCGGTCGATCGCGATGAGGATGGGATAACCTCCATTGACCCCGATTGTCTTCACGACCCGGACCATCTTATGTCAGTCTGCGTTGGTCTGGTCATCCGACGACATGAACAATCTTATTGGGGCGGTAAACAGATTTATGTTGAGCTCGTCCGTATGTCCCACCAACTTGGAATCCTCTGCTATGATAAATCTCACAGTATACTCAGATTACACGGCCCAGGATTATTTGTGCGAGCATGTTTTCGATACACAGCTTCTTCACCCCGTGAACCCCTCCCATCTCGCGATTACATGCCTCAAATATCTTGCTTTTGACGCCTTCAACGGATCATTCACTGATTGGGATTCTAAACAGAAGCTTATGAATACCCCTCTTGCCAAGTATGCAACCTACCATTGGGGTGGACATGTACGTGAACATTACGATGACTCAACCGTCCGCCAGCTAGCCATGGGGCTGCTACGTAACCATCAGAAGGTTGCAGCACTCAGTTCCCTCACCTTTCGCGCCCGCGGTGTCTCCGCAATCCAACTTTGTGCCTATTTCGGATTGGGAGATTATTTGATCCGCCTCCTGGATGATGGCTCCGATGTCAATTCGAAAGACTCCAATGGCAACACGGCGTTAATCGTAGCAGCCGGCCGTGGCCACGAAGGGATCCTGCAGCTTTTACTCAAACAAGGTGTTGATGTCAATGCATGTGGTAACACAGCATTCACCGCGGTCAAGCACGGCGACGAAGGGATCATGCAGTTTTTACTCAAACAAGAAGGTGCTAATGTCAATGCGAAGGGTTCAACGGCGTTGATCGTAGCGGCGGAGCACGGCCACGAAAGAATTGTGCAGCTTTTACTCAAACAAGAAGGCGTTGATATCAATGCGAAGGATTCTGGTGGTAACACGGCATTAATCGTAGCAGCTGATTACGGCCGCGAAGGGATCGTGCAGCTTTTACTCAAACAGGAAGATATCGATGTCAATGCAAAGGGCAGCAAAGGCGCTACTCCACTGATCCAAGCAGTAACGTCCGGGCATCAGGGAATTGTGGAGCTCCTATTGGCAAGGGAGGGTGTAAACATCAATTCACAGGACGAGAAAGGACACACCCCCTTGGCGTGGGCGATACGTAAGGAGCATGAAGCAATCGTACGGATGCTGTTGGCGAGAGACGATCTGAGCGCCAGCTTGACAGACAATGACGGAAATACACACCTGATCCTCGCGGCGCGGTATAACCATGATGGGCGGATTGCCAAGTTGCTTCTGGACAAAGGTGGCATCGACGTCAACTCGAGGAACACCGAGGGTAAAGTGGCGCTATCAGTAGCTGTGGTGGCATCCCGGCACCGCCATGACTTGGATGCGGCTATGGAGATTATAAAGATCCTCCTAGCTCAAGATGATATTGATGTAAATGCGATGGATTTGGGAGGCAGGACACCACTTGACCGGATTCGCCGCTCTCGTTTGTACTCCAACTGGGTGCGGTTCCGCCGGGGGTGGACGGGTCCGAGCATCTTTATGCTGCTCTGGGAAGCAGGTGCCCGCACAGGCGTAGAATTGAGGGCAAAGCTGAAGGCTGGGGAGGGGGCTCCGGTCTGATTCAGTCAAGGACAAGCGGCTACCCTATCAATGTTCGTTATTTCCTTTACCGCAGAAGGTTTTCTCCAGTATCACGATAGGCTTAGTTATTATAGCGACTTGAGCAAAGCTCCGGGTCTCCATGGAGCGTTCTACCCGCTAATTGTATAGTTAATTAGGCCAGGGCAATTTGGGATTGAGCACAATATATCATATCTGCGATTCGACGCATGTTTCGGGTCTACCTCATTTGTTATTGTAGCCAGGAAAATAGTACGATTATTCAGTGACTTGCAAATGAAGCTTTGGGAAGTTTTGTGAGCATTCTACATGATTTTTGCGTTTGGGCCTGCGTAATTGGACGACTCTAAACAATACGCAGGGGGTATGTAGTTGTGGCGTTGTATGCGGACTCCAACCCTCCTGGCGGCTTTCCCAGCCTCCGACGCAGATGGAGTACTGTCTTCCCCCGACGAGGCGTTGGTGTTTAACTGAGCCAGGGGAAACCTATACAATGACACATCATCTTCAGCGCGCAGATCATCATGGTGAAGATGATAGGGTACATACCTCCCATCCGCCCTCCTCCATAACCCCGGCGAAAATCTCCGCAGAGAAGTGGTGGAGATCGAGCAAGGCCCGAGGAGAGGGCCAAAGGTGCGCACCAAATAACTCCGCGTCCCGTCACTGACAACTCTTCCGTGGAGAACCCATGTCCGGTACATTCCGGACGCGCTGCCCGAAAATGCTTGTCAGCGCATATACAAGAAAAGAAAGAGGTTGCCACCATAAGTATCAAAATAACACGGCCCACACAGGGGGTTCTAGAATGTATTCGCGGATGAGATGAGAAGGAGATACGAGATAGGAAAGACATACTCTTACAGTACCGTGCAGAGGTCACAGCTCACAAATACAGTGACCAGCTGGGAGCACCGGAGTCCATGATGGTGTGGGACCAGGTGTCAGGATATATACTATAGACGTCGATCGTATAGGTGTTGCTTGTATGATCGCTGTTTCTCGAGTACATTGGCCTTTCTTCCCCGTTGCCTGATGCACAAAATGTGATGTATGACTTTGTAGGCTGGTTGAACAACGTTAGAGAGCCTGATCATCATCAGAAATCAAAAACGAGCCTTCAATGATAGACTGATTGTCCGCGGTCAACATGACAATCCCATGATGCGGTATCCAAATATAGCCTTTGCCCTCCTAGTAAGGCTTGCCCATCGCCATTGTCGCAATACTACAACCAGGTGCTCGCAAATACCGCGCACCGGGGCCGGAGGATCCCTCTTCAATTCGACAAGACTGTTCTTCTCTTTCCTTCGTCTACCCTCCTATTCTCCCTCGGACATGCGACATAGGTGAGGTACTTGAGCTTGTCAGCCATGCGCGTCTCATGTACAGAGGTAAGTATTTGCAAAGATGGAGGGCGGAACCGCATGACCTCGGCGGGGATGGCTTGCCTGGCGTGCGCGTGGGCTTTGTGATGTTAAAGCCGCAGGCATACAATGCTGAGGACGAGGATGGGACGAATCAAGGGGGTGAGCGCAGGAGGAGTGCCAGGCGAGAAGCGGCCGTGTTTGGGCCGCGTGCTACCAAGGGAGCAGGTGTGGGTGGAAGCACGCGGAGGCGGGGAAAGAAAGGGCGGGAGGGCGCGAGAAGGAAGCATGGTATGCGCTTGTGAAATTGAGGTGGAAGAGCGGTGGCAGGATTGTTTGCTTCAAATGCGGTGGCGGAGGGCGGGAGAGGTGTTGTGGAGGTCGAGTAAGGCGTGGAGCGAGGTACAAAGGTGCGTGGCGATATATAACTCTACGTCTTGCTACTCCTGACAGCCCTCCGCACAGAATCCATACCTGATACATTCCGGAGGTACTAGCCAAAAATGCTTGTCAGCAGAAAAACAAGGAAATAATTTTTGAGAGCATACCGAGGTCACTGCTGCAGATATCAAGATGGCACGGCCAGTGCAGGGAGTTCTAGAATGCGTCTGTGAGGATGAGAGATGCAATAAGCGGAGGGAAGAGAGGAGGCGGAGAGGGAGACATACCCTCATAGCGCCACGCAGAAATCATAGCCAG
This sequence comes from Infundibulicybe gibba, assembly GCA_015501065.1. Taxonomy (NCBI): domain Eukaryota; kingdom Fungi; phylum Basidiomycota; class Agaricomycetes; order Agaricales; family Omphalinaceae; genus Infundibulicybe; species Infundibulicybe gibba. Next base: position 68,035 of record JADNYI010000160.1, on the reverse strand, counting down.
CCGATCACAACCGAAGAGGCGTGCAAACGCAATAATCAAATATAACCCTGTCCTGCTCGACCTCCAGCTCCTACGAATGTCGACCATCTACATTCGCAGCTCACGGGCGCGCTATTTGGGTGCCGGAGTGCATTTCGGAGCAGCGTTAGAACTTGGAACGTCGAGGGGGGCTTGCTTGACTGTGATTGCAGACATCAAAAACGAGCAGGAACGCGTTACGTGATGCCGAAGACAAAGGCAGGCGTTGTGGAGGTGGGGATAGAGGCAGTGGAGGTCGTGGAGGTATCAAGAGCAGATTGAGCTCGTTCATGCGTATGGGAAACTTTGTGCGCTAAATATGCTCAGGACACGGAGATGACGTTGAGTTGTCAAAGAACGTGGCCGCTGTTGCATTTGTTTTCTCCAAGTGCCTAAGACCAGCGTCCAAACACGTTCAAACCACTCCATCGATTCGCCATCGTGATATGCCATTGCACACCCATCGAATGCAACGGCTGCCGACACCTTGCAACCAATTCCTTCCTCGCGTCCTGTGCCATTCTCCCCCTCCCTGATGAGCAAGAATGAATACCCAAATTACCTGGAGTCTCGCTAGATCGTACTAGTGCCAGCACGTACTCTTTTTTCAGCACAACGTCACTCATGCTCACATTGATCCCGCAGATGGGGGATAATAGGATGTATTTTGATGGGATCATTGTCAACACAGGCCGCGAGAACATCTGAGCAGCTCATTGTCGGGCCACAACACATCGGAGAGTAGCGATGCTAACTGCACTCATAGCAGCCGAGTGTGGGCATGGGCTGTACGCTGTGTATCTCTATCGTCGCAGAAAACGACCCCAAGCCAGCTGAGGATCATTCTGCGACCGACAAGTTTGTCGCCAGATTTTGCAGGCGCCGCCGGATTAGATGTTATGGGGTGGGTATGTAGTGGTTGTTACAATACTCTCGGGTATGTCTGTTTAACAACACTTGAAGTACTTAGGGATTGTGTTCATTCCGCCTATATATAGCATGCGGCTCTTGCTGCCCATGCATATACATCCCCAACGATACCAAGAGTCCACTCATACGTAAGTGCCAAACTTGCTTCGCGCGATCTGTTGAATTTATTGGGCGTGACAGGCTTGGAAATAGGATACGCCCAAATTGAAACACATCCCAACGGCAATTCTACAACGAAAGTCGCGGATGTCTCTGGGCAACCTCCCCGACCGGCTCGCTAATTCTCTCGTCAAACCCATCGGACTCTTTAACCCCCTTCTCAAATTCCACGCCGCTATTCCCTATTTACCCGCCAAGGAACGACCCCTCCACGAAGATGGTGACTGGGTGATGAGCCGCTCGATAAACCCTTTATCACTCCGACAGCTAGCTGGTACACGGTTCCCGCGCAAACCGGTCCTCAAACCACTCAAGGAAATTTCACCCAATCCCGCCTGCCCCTCATTCTCCAAGCATGAACTAGGACCTCCCGGGAAGAAGCCTCGATCTGATTCTCGACAAAGATATTAAACCGATCCCATTCACGAATATTTCGCGCACTCAGAGTAATGCGACCATTGCGAACGGGAGGATTATGGATGACGCTTCGCATGACAATTGGTGAAAATACTGCTCATTATCGTTCCAAACGAATCTCATTACGAAGCAGCAGCGATGCGGTAGAGCAGGGTTGGCCTAGGATCATGCTCTCGGACCACATCCACGTGTTTGCCCGTTCTCTCTTACTCCCCGCCCTTTTCACATATGTGTCTGCATGCCTACAAGGGGGAAGAGCCGACACGTGAACTGGCTCGTACGGTTCTCCACCTCCGCCTCCTGCAGCTCGACCACAGGCCCCAAAGAATCATTTCCGAGTCGCTTATCTGAGCAAACCCTCACCACACTCTGGTCGTGACGGAAATCGCCATATTCCATCTGGGGCGGGCGAGAGCCACGAGCAGAGTCGTACGGCATTTTGTTGATATACTCTGCTTATAAGTATGTTTTTATGTTTATGCTTCTCAATTTGACCCACATCGATTACGGGCTGCATGACTTGGTTAAAAATCGGTAGTGGGTAATTGTAATGAAACGCCGGCCAAGTGCAATCCAACCACTAGTTTGAGGACAAACCTAGAGTCTAGGGGGCTTAGTTCGGGTTTGGGCAAGAGCGATTGATATTACGCAAGTTTGAATTCAGACGAGGAAGCTAAGCACCCTGCTACTAGTAATGGTTTTTTTATCTACCACGAAAGATTCAGTCGTGATGACGCGTTGTTGTTCATAGTGATTCGAGTCAAGTTCCAGATTCCCATTGAATATTCTATCTGCTAGCTTTACATGTGGGCCCGCGTAAATTAGAGTTGTCGCCGGTTGTTATATCTGCAATTTAAAATGGGGCACAAGGAGCTTCTGAGTCGAACTACTTGGTCGGTGTCTCGTCTCAGCGCAACTCTAACCTGCACTGCATAATACCTATCGTACCCCATATACAGCTGGCGGCATCTCGCGTCACCCTAGCGGGCTTGGCGCCATTGACACCATTGATCTGCGTTCGCGTCTTCGAGGTCGAAGTCCCCACTCACAGAGCCGTGGTTGCAGAGACGCTGGTAGAGACAGTGGAAATTATGGAAGTATCAAGGATAAATCCAGTACATACCGAGATACCTATCCTCGTCGATCGCGCGTGTAGGAAACATGTACGAGTTTGATACAATGATTGGGATGACCTCGCCAAACGTGCATGTAAGCTTTTCCGTGTTGCATCGGCGGGCATATCATGTTGATGAGGGAGCGAGCGCGGAAAGATGAGCATAGGGGGATGTGGTGTGCGTCTGGCGCCCCGGGCAGAGATGGATCATTGGAGTGGGAGCAAGGCCATACCGATTGTTTTGCCTCTGAGATGCACGCAAATGACGAGTGTACAGGTCAGGCGATAGTGGTAAATGGGGAAAAGGAGAAAGAAAGACCTAGCTGGGGGAAGGAGCCTCGCCTCTGATAACTCCTTTGCGCAATCCACGTCCAATATGTTCCAAGTTCTCACATGTCCATAAATGTCCGTCATCAGTAACAAAGAAATTACAGCTGCAAGCTGCAAGTTTTAGAGCTTTGGGCGCCGCCGCCTTCCTTCAGATTATAGCACGACTCCTTGCACCCTGAGTGCGATCCCAGAGAAATAGATGTTGCGACCGGTACAGGCGCTCGTCTCATTCAACGAGTTTTCCTCAAGGCTGCCAGCCTGGCCCATCGACAGGTAGCTGGTCTTCTGATGATCCGTGTGTTGGATTCATATGCGATGGTGATGGAGAGGGAGGCAATGATACCTCGTACCAGAAGATGCAGTGACTTGGTGCTTCGTGCACGACGGACATGGGGTTAATCGGTTGGTGGGCGTTAGTTGGTGCGTTGTACTGCTACTATAAACGCGTTGATGGTTTCTATTTCTTGTCTATTGCAGAAACGCAGTTGGGCTGATCACCAACCTGACACGTTACATAAGTGCGATCGTAGTTTCTATTACATTTACTACATTTACTTTGCATTTACTCGCCGCGGATCAAACCTCTAGCATCAAGTATATTTCAGCAGAGCCAACTCAATCACCAGTCTAGCAAATGATATCACAAACCGCCAAGTTCATTCCGGGCACTGTTTCCCCGCTCTTTGGCGATGCCTCAGCTTGCTCCTAATCTAAGCCTTGGTCAGGTCGTATGTTGCGGTCCAGTTTGGTCTGGCATCTCAAGTATAGAGGATCTCCCTCCATCACCCCATCTGTAGTCTAAGTGTCCTTCACATGCCCCCCCAGCTATCAAGGCAAACAATAACCAACGGATAGAGAGCATCGCCACGATCTCATTGATCATCCCCGGCACCACCCGTCATGAGCAGTCGCCGGAGCACCATATCTCTTCATTGATGCTCCATACTCGCCATATTCATTCTCCTCCATGCGTGTCGGCTGGTACGGACGCAAGGTGGGTGGCGCCTGTCACTTCGTTTCTTCCCGCGGTTGGTATTTCTGTTCAACCGCACTCGAAGCGCCGAGCTATCACCCACGAAACCCCACGCTATACATATGTAATATACCATACAGTTGCTCTCCCTATCGGTATGAGATGTGATTTTCAGTGCACAATTGGATCCGGAAGCGCCCCCATGCGAGTGCGCTTTGAATCACCTTCGGACTTCCGACGACGCGTCTTCAATTTATTGCTTCCGAACAGGTCACTGATTCCCATCGATCCAGATCAATACACGTGGTGGAACTCAGGCAGCGGGTGCTATCTCAAAAGAAGAGAGACTATTGTTCTATCTGAGGCGCTTGCCTTCTATAAATAGTTGCTGATCCAAACGACTGCCTTCTTCAACAGTCCTCATCATGGACGTCTTTAGCACCATTGTGAGCACAATTGAACTCGTTGGCAAACTCGTTGGGTATTTCCAGGCTGTCAAAGGCGCCAAGGAAGACCGCCAAAAACTATTGTCGGAAGTCTCTGCCCTCGGTGCCCTCCTCAACGTCCTGCGTGGCCGTCTCAGTCCCAGCGTTGATGGCAATAGCGATTGCATTTCGGACATGCTGGTTAAGGCTGGCATCGAGCACCCCCTCCGTATGTGTCTGAAGGCTCTGGGATCCATCGTCGGGAATCTGGAGCGCCACATACCGGACGTGAACGTTGGGACATCACTCCCAGCGAAGATCTTGGAAAAGATGAGGGATCTCAAGTGGCCACTCCATAAAGCAGAGATCAAGGAAACCTTGAGCAGCATTGAGCATCTGAAGACTCTGATCTTGCTTGCATTACAAACGTCACTGATGTGAGTAGTCGTCATTTGCAGCGAGGATTGGGATTTCGTTGACGCTTCGGGCAGGGGTTTGTTGAGAAGGCCCATGAAGAACTGGTGACCGTGGGGCTAGATGTTGAGGAGATCAAGTCCGCTGTCTTGCGCCTTGAGGCCGACCAGAGAGGTGTGTGGATGCATAAGTGTCGTTATTCTAGCACAGAATCACTGACATACATCAGCCCACACGAAGCAAATTGAGGACGATCTCAAAGACCTGGGCGCAAAGCTTCAGCATGCCATATCGAAGGTGGAAAGTGCTGTTATGGATCGCATGACAGCGGTACAAGATATCGTCGCAGACAACACGGCAGAGGTGCAAAAAATAGCTGCGAAAATAGAGAGAAACCAACAAGGTGGGGTCCCCAACGCCGAATCTCACTCACTGACATTGGCTACCAGGCCAAGAGCGTCAGGACGTCCTCAAGTGGCTGTCGGCACCAAACTTTGACCAGAAACGCGCCAACGCGTTTGAGAAGTGCATGAATGGTACTGGAGTGTGGTTCCTTGAGCATTCAAAGTTCAAAGCGTGGCGGCAGGGCGAGTACAGTGTGCTTTGGTGCCCCGGAAATCGTGAGTGCATTTCAACATTGGCGATCCCCAACTGATGTTTGACCATCGTTTTAGCGGGAGTTGGCAAGTCTGTCATGACGTGAGTATCCAATCCATCGACTCTAGACGCCCCATTCAAACTTCATGATAGATCAATTATTATTAATCATTTACAAAAGGGAATTGCTGATGACACAGCCGTGGTCTTCATTTACTTCGATTACACAGCGAAATATGAACTACGGCAGCTTGTTGAGGCCCTCCTGTCTCAGTTCGTGCGGCGAGGCATGTCATCCTCGAATATGAAACTATTCCAGGAATACATAACAGGCAACCTCCCGGCGTTGGGCGAGCTATGGGCCATTTTGGAGGCAGAGGTGGAAACTTATGCTCAAGTTTTTGTTGTGATTGACGCATTGGACGAAGCTGCTAGCACGACTTGGATCCCACTCCTCAGGCGCCTTCGGGAACTTGCTAAGATCAGGATTCTTGCCACATCCCGGGACCTGGGTAACATCGCTACGGGATTTCGGGAAGATCAGCGTCTTGATATTATGTCCAATGAAGGGGATCTGAAGGAGTACGTTGAAGGGTGCATCTCGGATAGTACTGGGAGTTTCGAAAAGATGGTGAAGAGAGATCCATCTCTCCGTGCAGAGATTGTCACTGGAGTTGTGAAGAAGGCGGGTGGGATGTATGTGCCCCATCCTTACCATGTGATGATCTTGGTGCTCAAGATGACATGTCATTCCAACAGGTTCCTCCTAGCCCAATTGCACATGGATGCCTTGAAGACAAAGTCCAACATAGTTAATCTGCGTCGGGCACTGGGAGAGCTACCAGGCAATTTGAAGTCCACATACGACGTCGCAGTGGGCCGAATCAGCGACGAAGACAAGCCGCTCGCGTTTCGTATCTTGTCCTGGGTGATCCATGCCGCCCGACCCATGACAATCGGTGATCTACAATATGCGCTTGCGATCGAGCTTGACGAGGATGGAATAACATCCATGGACACCAATTGTCTTGATGACCCAGACGATCTTATGTCAGTTTGCGTTGGTCTGGTCATCCAACGACGTGAGCAATCTTATTGGGATGGCGAAAAGATTTATGTTGGGCTCGTCCGTATGTCGCACCAACATGAAATCCACTGTTATGATAAATCTCACAATATGCTCAGATTACACGACTCAGGATTATTTACGTGACTATGTTTTCAACCCACAACTTCCCCAGCATGTGGACCCCGCCCACCCCGCGATTACATGCCTCAAATATTTCGCTTTTGACACCTTCAACGGGCCATTCGATGAGTATTCTAAATGGAGGCCCAGGGACACCCCTCTTGCCGAGTACGCCATCGAACATTGGGGTGAACATGTGCGTGAACATTATGATGTCCCAACCATCCGCGAGCTAGCCATGGGGCTGCTACACAACCACCAGAAGGTTGCAGTACTTGGTTTCCTCACCTTTTACGCCCACGATGTCTCCGCAATCCATCTTTGTGCCTATTTCGGATTGGAAGATTATTTGATCCACCTCCTGGATGATGGCTCCGACGTCAATTCGAAGGACTCCAGTGGCAAGACGGCATTAATTGTAGCAGCCGAACGCGGCCACGAAAGGATCCTGGAGCTTTTACTCAACGAGGGTGCTGATATCAATATGAAGGACTTTCGTGGTGACCCGGCGTTGACCACAGCAGCCGAACGCGGCCACGAAGGGATTGTGCAACTGTTACTCAAACAAGAGGGTATTGATGTCAATGACTTGGCGTTAGCCGCAGCAGCCGAGGGCGGCCACGAAGGGATCATGCAGCTGTTACTCAAACAAGAGGGTATTGATGTCAATGCGAGGGGCCAATTTACTGGCCCAGCGTTAGCCGCAGCAGCCGGGGTCGGCCACGAAGGGATCGTGCAGCTGCTACTCAAACAAGAGGGTATTGATGTCAATAACTTGGCGTTAGCCGCAGCAGCCAGGAGCGGCCGCGAAGGGATCGTGCAGCTGTTACTCAAACAAGAAGGTATCGATGTCAATGCGAGGGGCCAATTTACTGGCCCAGCGTTAGCCGCAGCAGCCTGGGGCGGCTACGAAAGGATCGTGCAGCTGTTACTCAAACAAGAGGGTATTGATGCCAATGACTCGGTGTTAGCCGCAGCAGCCGGGGGTGGCCACGAAGGGATCGTGCAGCTGTTACTCAAACAAGAGGGTATTGATGTCAATGCGAGGGGCCAATTTACTGGCCCAGCGTTAGCCGCAGCAGCCGGGGGCGGCCACGAAGGGATCGTGCAGCTGCTACTCAAACAAGAGGGTATTGATGTCAATGACTCGGCGTTAGCCGCAGCAGCCGAATACGGCCACGAAGGGATCGTGCAGCTGTTACTCAAACAAGAGGGCGTTGATGTCAATGCGAAGGGTGGGCAAGGCGCTACTCCACTGATCCAAGCAGTCATGTTTGAGCATCAGAGAATTGTGGAGCTCTTGTTAGCAAGGGACGGTGTAAACATTAATTTGCAGGACGAGGGTGGGTACACACCCCTGGCGTGGGCGATACGTAAGGAGCATGAAGCAATTGTGCGGATGCTGTTGGCGAGAGACGATCTGGACATCAGCTTGACAGACAACGACAGAAATACACACCTGACCCTCGCGGCGCGGCACAACCGCGTGGTTGCATTGCCAAGTTGCTTCTGGACAAAGGTGGCATTAATCTCAACTCGAGGAACACGAAGGGTGAAGTGGCGCTAGCTATGGCGGCATACCAGGGCCACGATGTGGTTATAGAGATCCTCCTGGCTCAAGATGTATTGATATAAATGCGATGGATTTGGAAGGCAGGACACCACTTGACCAGACCCGCGCCACGCCAGCCGAACGCGACTCTTCGACCGACTCCTTCGACTCCCTCATTTCACCCCTCGATTTAAAGAACACCATTAAACTGCTCCAGGCAGCGGGTGCCCACACAGGCGTGGAATTGAGGGCAGAGCTGGAGGCTGGGGGGGCTCCGGTCTGATTCAGTGGAGGGCAAGCCAGCCCCGCACTGGAGGGTTTTTTCTAGCACCACATAGGCTTAGCTATTATAGCGACTCGAGCAGTCCCCATGGAACATTCTACCTGTAATTATATAGTTAATTAGGCCCAGGCAATTTGGGACTGAGCATAATATATCATATCTGCGATTCAGTACGGGATAAGTACTTGCGACTCATTTGCCTCATCAGTGGTTCACCCCTATTAAGATCCAAATATATATGATATGTACATGGGTCCGAGGTCGCGCCCGCCCATCCATGCAGCAACCACATATACCCAAGCGACGTCGAGCGCCACACCAACACATATGCGATCCTAACGGTCGTCGGCATCCGATTCTCACAGCAGGCTTTGCAGCCTGCAGCGCACGCATCAATCTGGATCAACACCTCTGGGGTTGGTGCACGGCCACACGACTATGGTAGTAGATGGGATGGAAGATGTAGCGGCGGCAGAAGTGTTAACCACGAACCCAATAGCAAGGTACCTAAATTGCCAATCATGCGTATCTTATCCTACTTTTCTCGTATGCCAGCCATCTGCGGAGGGAAGAGCGCACGGCTCAGTGAGACGCGGCGACGCCCCCCTCCCCCTGGGAGTATATACGAGTATGGTACTGCGACGGCGGACGTAGGATGCTGAGGGCGAGGACGAGACGAGTTCAGGCGGGCAAGTTCAAGGGGCGAGTGTGGATGTCAGATGCGTTCCGGCGATGAGAGCGGGAGTGGGCAGAGGCGTAGGTGGGGAAGGGGACAGAGAGCAGGGAGTAGATGAGGATGTGCGATGTGTGTTTGTATGGGGTTGGAGTTGCGGAGAAGAGGTGGTAGAGATAAAGGACGGAGACTGGGTGGAATCGAGCAAGGTGCTTGCAACGGGGACGGTTCCGGATCCAATGGTATGAAAAACCAAAGGATACCTGCATTTGTTGCGCTCGATGACCTGTACACGATTCACATCCATCTGAACGCTCCGAACCTACTGCCCAAATGCCTATCAACGCGACAACGGGAGAGAAGAGTCGAGCTACTGCAGCAGGCGCCCAAGTAACACGATTAGAGCAGGAGCTGCGTGGTTTTGTACGCGGGACTGCTATTGGGTATAGGGTGCTTCTCGGGTCGCGCGTACGAGCTCGTTAGTGGTGGATGAGCTTTGAGGTGTTGTTCCAGAAATTGTAAGATATAGGTATAGGGACGAGGATGGACGTGGACGGGAGGACTAGCGCCGGTATGTGGCTGGAGCATGCGCGTTATGTTCTTGACAAGCACGGGTGGAGATGGGAAGGGAGGAAAAGGAAAGTTTGGAAGAGGGCCGTGTGTCCACGTCGGGCAAAAACAGAGGGGCGGCGAGGAACAGTCACCCCGTTGAGATGCAGAAGAATCAGCGTGGCCGTGGAGGGAGAAGGGGAGGGCTGGGTGGACCGCAGACGTAGGTTAGAGCTGCAATAATTTTCAGATGAGCACTGGCGGGATGTGGCTGGGCGTACGCGTGTATCGCCAGAGGTAGAGGTGTAGTCGGGGAGAGAACGGGGGAGAACAGGGGGCCAAAGCGGGGCAGACGCAGTGGGTGTTGTGAGCGGAGGGAAGAGATGTCAAGAAGATGTCTTGAAAGCGAGACCGTCCAATTTGAAGGTATGAAGCGCCGAGAAAGCACAATGTCTTGTAATGCTTCCAACAGTCGCTCTACACTCAATCTACATCCAACACTCCTACATATGATATATATAGCAAGAGGTGTGATAAAGGGTAGAAACGCACTCTCGTGGGACCGCGTAGAGATCATCGCGACGACCAAAGACCCACTGATCATACACCACAGCCCTGTTCTTATTGCTGCATCGAATCCGTCAAGAATATGCGTTTGTGGCAAGTTTTCGGCGAGGCTCGCAGGGGGGAGTCGGAGGTAAGCGCTGAAGCATGGGTATGTGAGGGCACATGGCAGTGTGGCAGCGAGGGTACCCAATGAGAACTGCGAGAACTGCGAGGACTCCAAATGATGTTCAGCCAGCTTGGGTTCAGATGTTGCATTTGTTTTCATCAAGTGCCTAAAGAACCAGCATCCAAATATATGTTTACATAAACCACCTCATCATCATGCTGTTGCGGTGTTTCGAACCTGTCACTCATCGTGGCCGCCGATATCTCACAACCGAATCCCCCTTGCGCTCTCGTGCCATTCCACACCTCCCTGATGAACAAAAATGGATACATAAATTTCCTGGAGTCTTACCGGATCATAACAGCGCAAGCACGTACCTTTTTTTGAGCGCATTCCCACTCATGCTCACATTGATTTCGCAGATAAGGGATAATCGTATTTTGATGTGACCATTGTTGACGCAAGCCACAGGAAAATTTGAATATCCCATTTTCAGGCCACAATACATCTGCGAGTGTGCTGTTCCTCACTTACATTGGGGAATAGCGATGCTAACTACACCCGTAGCAGCCAAACACGGACGTGGGATGTATGCCATGTATATTTACCGTCGCAGAAAACGACATCAAGACCCTGCGACTGACAAGTTCATCGCCGGATTTTGCAGGCGTTGTCGGATCAGATGGCCATGGGGTGGGTATGTAGCGGTTGTTACAATACTCCCAGGTATGTCTGTTTAACAACACTCGAAATACTTAGGGATTGTGTTCATCCCACCTATAGAGCTATTTGCTGCACATGTATAGCATGCGATTCCGATTGCTACCCACACGTACACATCCCCAATGATACCAAGGGCCCGCTTATGCGTGAGCGCCAAACTTGCTGCGCGCAATTTGTTAAGCTTATTTGGTGTGACAGGCTTGGATACGCCGAAACTCGCCTAGCGCGTCCTATTGGCAATTGTACGACGAAAGTCGTGGACGCTCCTGGGCAACCTCCCAACTGGCTCGCTAATTCTCTCGCCGAACTTATCGGGCTCAGATTCCACGCAGCCATTCCTTATTTGTCCACCAAGGAAAGACCTCTCCACGAAGGTGGTGACTAGGTGATGAGCCGCCCGATAAACCCCTTATCACTCCAACCGCCAGCTGGTACATGGTTCCCGCGCAAACCGCTCCTCAAAACATCCAAGGAAATTCACCCAACCCTCCTTGCGCCCCACTCTCTAGATAAGAGCTAGGACCAATACTTCCCGGGAAGAAGCCTGCGTCTGATTCTCGACCAGGATTTTAAACTGGTCTCATTTATGGATATCTCATATGCTCAGGGTAATGCGACCATTGCGGACGAGAGGATTATAGGCGACGCTTTGCATAACAATTTGTAAGAAGACCGCTCATTATCGTTCCAAATGAATCTCATTACGAAGCAGCAGCGATGTGGTAGAGCAAGGTTGGCCTAGGATGTGCGCTTGGGCTACATCCGCGTGTCCACCCATTCTCTCTTACTCCCTGCCCTTTCAATGTCTACACGCTTACATGGGGGAAGAGCCAACACGCGATATAGCTCGTACGGTTCCCTATCTCCGCCTCCTGCAGCTCGCCCACGGGCCAAGAATTGTTTCCAAGTCATCTATTCAAGCAAATTTCACCACTCCGGTCGCGACAGAAATCGCTGTATTCCATTTGGGGCAGGCGAGAACTATAGGCAGCGTAGTCGTGCAACGTTTTATTGATGTATATGCTTCTACTTTTCAATCAGCTCATCTAATTAACACATGTCGATCACGGACTTGAGCAGGTTAAAAATTAGTTGTGGGTAATCGTAATAAAATGCCGGCCGCCCTCAAGTGCAATTCAACCATTGACTTGAGGAGTCTAGGAAGCTTACTCTAGTTCGGTTTGGACGAGGGCGATAATATTACACGAGTTTGAATTCGGACGAGAAAGCTGAGTATGTATCCTACTACTAATAATGATTGTTTTTTTCTCTACCACGAAAGGCTCGGTCGTTATAATACATCACTATTCATAATAATTCGAGCGAGGCTCATTGAATATTGTATCAGCTAGTTTTACATTTAGATTCGCGTAAATTGCGAAGTTGACGGCCTTATCATATCTGCAATTCAAAACGACGTGCGAGGGGCTTACGACTTGAGAACATGAGGGCGAGCGGAAGGACTGACATCGGGATGTGGCTGGAGGAGCGCGCGTTGCGTCCCCAACAAATGCGAGAGGAGCAGCTGCAGGCGAGGACCGGGAAGGGAGGAAAAAGAAGGTGGCGCTGCGCAGAGACAGAGGAGCAGCCATCTTTTCGAGGAGCAGAACTAGCGATGATAATGGACGGGGGTGAGGGGCAGAAGAACGGCATTCTGTCAATTGAATCAGAGCCAACTCGGATAATCCAGGATGCTTCCGCTTTGTGCTGGAACACTGCAAAGTGGTTTTATATTTGGAGATAAACTGCCAGTGCTGAGCGCGCAACGATGAACTGGCCTGGTTCAGGCTCCTGACGGGCATAAAGAACTAATGCGCTCTGGCTCCCCCATTCTTGCTAGACAGCGTCCTCCTATCCACCAAGGCGGTGCGCGTACCCCGTGGATTAAATTCATGCGAGATACAGAATTCGGGATTCCATGCTAGTCCACACCGGAGTTGTATATGGAGCAAGCCCTGGTGGTCGTGGTCCTGATCTGGTCCTTGGACACCTGTTTCTTCGGCTTGAGCGCGTCGAAACGCTCCAGATTGTCTGCCCAGTGGTACCTCGTGATTATGATAGTGCCACATTGCTGAGCGGCGTGTACGGGAGGTTCATGTGCAGCTATTCGTCGGGGACGTTGACAAAATTTCCGCCACAATTTGTTTCCACCATTCCAAATGGGCCATGTACGAGGGAAGGAGGTGGTGAGGGGCGTACTGAGTGAGAGTCCACTCGTCATGGCAAATCCAACGTCATTTGGGCGTTCGCGGGCATCAACCCCTAGCTCAAGCTCTCCGGCATGCATGAACTCGAGAATGGGGAACACCCGTGTGTAGCTTTCTTCAGTCTGTCAGAGAGGGGCTGATCCGAGTTGTCGTTCTATTTGCTCCTCTTCGTCGCATGCATGCAACTGTGGGTAGGGGAATTGCGAACTGGTCTACGCGGCAGGCCGAAGCGCGCGCGGGGTGTAGCCGGAGCAGATTGTATTGTGGGCAGTTGGGATGGAGCAGGTTGGATGGTCTGGGTCAAGATGTATGATTTGTAGCACTTTGCGATTTTCTAGGTACCTGGGCGAGATGCAAGGCCGTACCAAAAACCACCCCACGCGATTCAATAATACCTCCTTCCTCCGCCCAGGTCCGCCGTATACCAACCATGCATATGAAAAGGTGTAACCCATTCCCCACACGGGTATCTACCTTACTTTGTTCAGTTCTTTAGAGATAAATCGCAACTGCGGAGGACTAACCACATGTTCGCCCTCCCAGTAAGGCTCGCCCATTACCATTATTGCAATACTACAGCCATGTGCCCGCAAACACCGCGCATCCAGGGCCGGAGGATACCCTCTTCAACTCGACGAGACTGTTCTTCTCTTTCCTTTGTCCACCCTCCTGTCCTCCCGGACGTGCGACGTAGGCGAGATACGCGAGCTTGTCAGCCATGCGCGTCTCTTCGTGTACGGAGCTAAGTATTTGCAGAGATGGAGGGTGGACCGCATGACCTCAGCAAGGATGACTTGCCTGGCATGCACATGGGCTTTGTGATGTTAAAACCGCAGACATACAATGCTGAGGACGAGGATGGGACGAATAAAGGGGGTAAGCGTAAGAGGTGTACCAGGCGAGAAGCAGCCGTGTGCCACCAACGGAGCAGGTGTGGGTGGGGGTGCACGGAGGTGGGGAAAGGAAGAGTGGGAGGGCGCAAGAAGGGAACATGGGTACACTTGTGAGATTGAGACAGAGGAGCGATGGCAGGATCATGCGAGCCAGTTTTGCTTCAGATGCGGTGGCAAAGGGCGAGACAGGTGTTGTGGAGGTTGAGTAAGGCGTGGAGCGAGGTACGAAGGTACGTAGCGACATATAACCCTGTGTCTTGCTACTCCTGACAGCCCTCCACACAGAATCCATACCTGATACATTCCGGACGTGCTACCCAAAAATGCTTGTCAGCACAAAAACAAGGAGAAAAAGTTGAGGGCACACCGAGGTCGCCATCGCAAATATCAAGATAGCATGCCCAGCGCGGGCTCCAGAATGCGTCTGTGGGGATGAGATGAGGAACGCAATAAGTGGAGGGAAGAGAGGGAGAAGGAGAGACGTACCCTTATAGCGCCATGCAGAAATCACAGCCAGCCAATCACAACCGAAGAGGCATGCAAACACAATAATCGAATATAATCCTGTCCCGCTCGGCCTCCAGTTCACACGGATATCGACAATCTACATTCGCGGTTCGCGGGCGCGCTATTTGGGTGCCGGAGTGCATTTCGGAGCAGCGTTGGAACTTGGAACGTCGAAAGGAGCTTGCTTGATTGTGACTGCAGACATCAAAAACACGTTACGCGACGCCCAAGATGAAGGCAGGCGTTGTGGAGGTGGGGATAGAGGCAGTGGAGGTCGTGGAGGTACCAAGAGCAGATTGAGCCCGTTCATACCACTGCAGGTGCCCAACAATTTTCCCCCGGGAAAAATACAGTATGAAAAATGTCTTGTGTTCTCTGGGTCATTTTTCCCAAGGGGAAATTTCAAATTTATGTACAAGTAAAATAGAATTAATATAAATCATTTCTCCCCCCTTTGTTCATGGAGAAAATGTGACATTTTGCTGCTCATTTTCCTCAAAGTAGAATAGATGAAAAATGCGAAATTTTCATCTCATTTCCTCCAGAGTAATATAACACATTTTCATAAGGAAAATCAAGGAAAATCCAGGGAGATATCGCATTTTCCTTGTGAAAATGTATTATATTGCTCTGGAGGAAATGAGATGAAAATTTCGCATTTTTCATCTATTCTACTTTGAGGAAAATGAGCAGCAAAATGTCACATTTTCCCCATGAACAAAGGGGGGAGAAATGATTTATATTAATTCTATTTTACTTGTACAGTCATCCACCGCTCAATGAGACAGAACAATGCGAGAACTCATTTATGTAAGCCGGAAATAAATATATTATCAAAGTGATGCTGCCATATCAATCATCTACTGTTTCCCTACAAATCCCATATTTTTTTGTGGTGATTGGGTATATACTGCATGAGGGAGAGGGAAAACAAACTGAAAAATGATGAAATGGGTATTATGGGCCAATGAAACATGTGCAATTTACTGATGTTTGATTAGATAATCTGATCACAGAGACTAGATTAGATTAATGATAAGCAATTCTAGCAAACCTCAGAGCATCCCCTGGGCATTATTTCATGGTTCTATCTTTGTTGATTTGTCTTAACTATTGAAATATTAATACCTCATGATGATTGTGGTGAAAAGGGGCAATTCCTGGTGATCCCTGGTCTGCAACATGCACAGATAAATTCAAAAACCACAAAATTGACCCTTTTTGGGATGTTTCACTACACCTGGACTCATCTGCAGGCACTTTATATATATTGTGGGGTGCTAGGATTAATCTACTATGTTTGGGCTACAATCTGAGAGAAAAGAATAAGCCTCAAGCCATGCCCACCAACCAGGGGAGGAGAAATAGACAAGAATTGGTTCATTGTGTGGTGTTGTTTGATTGGCAGGTGGATGACTGTATATAAATTTGGAATTTCCCCTTGGGAAAAATGACTCAGAGAACACAAGACATTTTTTATACTGCATTTTTCCTGGGGGGAAATTTTTGGGCGCCTGCAGTGTACGTATGGGAAACTTTGTGCGCTAAGTATGCTCAGGACACGGAGATGACGTTGAGTTGTCAAAGAACGTGGCCGCTGGTGGCCCTGTTGCATTTGTTTTCTCCAAGTGCCTAAGACCAGCGTCCAAACACGTTCAAACCACCAGAAACCACCCCATCGATTTGCCATCGTGATTGCACACCCATTGAATGCAGCGGCTGCCGACACCTTGCAACCAATTCCTTCCTCGCGTCCTGTGCCATTCTCCCCCTCCCTGATGAGCAAGAATGAATACCAAATTACCTGGAGTCTCGCTAGATCGTACTAGTGCCAGCATGTACTCTTTTTTCAGTACATCGCCACTCATGCTCACATTGATTCCGCAGATGGGGGATAATAGGATGTATTTTGATGGGATCATCGTCAACACAGGCCGCGAGAACATCTGGGCACCTCATTGTCGGGCCACAACACATCTGCGAGTGCACTATTCTTTACATCGGGGAGTAGCGATGCTAACTGCACTCATAACAGCCGAATACGAACACGGGCTGTACGCTGTGTATATCTATCTTCGCGGAAAAAGACGTCAAGCCAGCCAAGAGCCACCCTGCGACCGACAAGTTTGTCGCCAGATTTTGTAGGCGTTGTCGGATCAGATGTCTATGAGCAGTTATTATAATACTCCCAGGTATGTCTATTTAACAATACTCGAAACACTTAGGGATTGTGTTCATCCTACCTATAGAGCCACTTGTTGCACATAAATAGCATGCGGCTCTTGCTGCCCACGCATATACATCCCTAACAATACCAAGAGCCTACTCATGCGTAAGTACCAAACTTGCTTCACGCAACTTATTGAATTTATTGAGTGCGACAGGCTTGGAAATGGGATGCGCCCAAACTCGCCCAACGCACCCTAGTGGCGATCCTACAGCGAAAGTCGTGGATGCTTCTCTTGTCAAACTCGTCGGACTCGTCAATCTCCTTCTCAGATTCCACGTGGCTATTCCCTACCTACCCACCAAGAAATGACCCCTCCACGAAAATAGTGGGTAATGAGCCGTCCGCTAAACCCCCATCACTCCAACTGCCAGCTGGTCCATGGTTCCCGCGCAAACCTCCCCTCAAAATATTCAAAGAAATGTACCCAATCCTGCCCGTGCCCCATTCTCCAAACACGAACGAGGACCAATTCTTCCCGAGAAGAAGCCTGGGTCTGATTCTTAACAAGGATTTCAAACCGATCTCATATATGGATATCTCGCGTGCTCAGGGTAATGCGACCAGGACGAGAGGATTATGGGTGACGCTTTGCATGGCAATTGGTGAGAATACCGCTCGTTATCGTTCCGGACGAATCTCTTATGAAGCAGCAGCGATACGGTAGAACAGGGCCAGCCTTAGGGTCATGCCCTCGGACCATCTGCGCGTTCGCCTGTTCTCTTACTCCCCGCCCTTTCACATATATGTCTGCATGCCTACAAGGGGGAAGAGCCAACACGCGAACTGGCTCGTACGGTTCCCCATCTCCGCCTCCTGCGCTCGATTACAGACAAAGAATTGCTTCCGAGTCACTTATTCAAGCAAGTCTCGCCGCTTCGGTCGCGACAAAAAGCGCTCTATTCCAATTGGGGGCAGGCAAGAACGACAGGCAGCGTAGTCGTGCAGCGTTTTGTTGGGATACACTCTGCTCATAAGTGCGTCTTTATACATACGCCTCTACTTGTCAATCAGTTCATCTAATTGACGCATGCTGATCACAGGTTTACGCATGACTCGGTTGAAAATTGGTAGTAGGCAATCGTAATGAAACGCCGGCCACCCTCAATTGTGATTCAACCATTGACTTGAGGAGTCTAGGAGGCTTAGTCTAGTTTGGGTTTGGACAAAAGCGAGATATTACGCGGGTTTGAATTCGGACGAGGAAGCTGCTAGACTAGTAATGACTGTTTTTTTCTCTACCATGAAACATTCAGCCGTGATGACGCGTCGTTATTCATAGTGATTTAAGTCAGGTTCCAGATTCTCATTGAATATTCTATCTGCTATGTAGCTTTACATTTGGGCCCGCGTAAATTAGAGTTGACGAGTATTATATCCGCAATTTGGAGCGGAGTGCAGGGAGCTTCTGACTTGAACTACTTGCAATTGGTCGGCGACCTGCCCCAGTGCAACTCTCACCCACGCCACATAATACCTATCGTACTCATATACAGCTGTCGGCATCCCGCGTCACCCCAGCGGGCTCGGCGCCATTGACGCCATTGATCTGCGTTCGCGTCTTCGAGGTCGGTGCATGAAGCACATGCGGAAGCCTCCACTTACAGAGCCGTGGTTGCGGAGATGCTAGTAGAGACGGTGGAAATTATTGGAGTATCAAGGATAAATCCAGTAGCAAGATACCTGTGCTCGTCAATCACACGTGTTCGATGAGGGAGCGGTGTGAAAAGATGGGCATAGGAGGATGCGGAGTGCCCCTGTGGCGCCCCGGGGGCGGGGAAGGAGTGGGAGCAAGGCCATGCCGGTTGTTTCGCTTCTGAGATGCACGCAAATGGCGAGACAGGTCCAGTGAGAGTGGTGGGCGGAGAAAAGGATAAAGATGGACCTAGCTGCATAGGGGGAGGAAGCCTCGCCTCTGGCAACCCCGTCACTTGGTTCCTTCCCGCGGCCTGTGTTTTTGTTCAGCCACACTCAAAGTGTCGAGCCGTCATCCACGAGATCCCACACTGTATATATGTAATACACCATACAGTTACTCTCCCTGTCGGTGCCACTGATATGTGATCTTCAATGCGTAATTGGATTCAGAAGCGCCCTCATGCCACTGCGCTTTGAATCACCTTCCGACGACACACTTTCGATTTACTGCTTCCGAACAGGTTACTGATCCCTGTCGATTCAGGTCAATACATGCAGTGGAACTCAGGCAGCGGGTGCTATCTCAAAAGAAGAGAGGCTATATTGTTCTATATGAGGCGCTCGCCTTCTATAAATAGTTGCTGATCCAAACGACTGCCTTCTTCAACAGCCCTCATCATGGACGTCTTTGGCACCATTGTGAGCACAATTGAACTCGTTGGCAAACTCGTTGGGTATCTCCAGGCTGTCAAAGGCGCCAAGGACGACCGCCAAAAACTACTGTTGGAAGTCTCTGCCCTCGGTACCCTCCTCGATGTCCTGCGTGGCCGTCTCCGTCCCAGCGCTGATGACAATAGCGATAGCATTTCGGACATGCTGGTTAAGGCTGGCATCGAACACCCCCTCCGTATGTGTCTGGAGGCTCTGGGACCTATCGTCAGGAAATTGGAGAGCCCCATACCGGATGCGAACGTCGGAACATCACACCCAACAAAGATCTCGGAAAAGATAAGGGATCTCAAGTGGCCGTTCCAGAAAACAGATATCAAGGAAGCGTTGAACAGCATCGAGCGCCTGAAGACTTTGATCTTGCTTGCATTTCAAACGTCATTAATGTGAGTGGTTGTTGTTAGCAGCGAGGATTGGGATTTTCGTTGATGCTTCGGGCAGGGCGTTTGTCGAGAAGGTCCATGAAGAACTGGTGACCATGGGGCTAGATGTTAAGGAGATCAAGTCCGCCGTCTCACGCCTTGAGGAAGGCCAAAGAGGTGTGTGGATGCTTGGCAAGCATCGCTATTCTAGCACAAAATCGCTGACGTGCGCCAGCCTACATGAAGGAAATTGAAGGTGGGTTTGAGGACCTGGGCACAAAGCTTCAACATGCTATGTCGAAGATGGAAAATGCCGTTGCCGACCGCGTGACGGCGGTACAGGGTAGTATCGTGGACAACACAGTGGAGGTGCAAAAAATAGCTGCGAAAATAGATAGGAACCAACAAGGTGGGGTCCCCAACGCCGAACATCACTCACTGACATTCGGCTGCCAGGACAAGAGCGTCAGGATGTCCTCAAGTGGCTGTCACAGTTCGCACCAAACTTTGACCAGAAACGCGCCAGCGCGTTTGAGAAGCGTGCAACTGGTACTGGAGAATGGCTTCTTGAGCATTCAACATTCAAAGCGTGGCAGCGGGGCGAGTACAGCGTGCTCTGGTGTCCCGGAAATCGTGAGCGCGTTTCAACATTGGTGATCTTCAACTGATGTCCAGCCATCGTTTCAGCGGGAGTTGGCAAGTCTGTCATGACGTGAGTATCCAATCCATCGACTCTAGACACTTCATTCAAACGTCATAATAGATCAGTTATCATCGACCATTTGCAAGGGGGAATTGCTGACTCGGATGACACAGCCATGGTCTTCATTTACTTCGATTACACAGTGGAGTATAAACTGCAACGGCTCGTCGAGGCCCTCTTGTTCCAGTTCGTGTGGCGGGGCATGTCAGTCTCGGGCATGGAATCACTCCAGAAACACATGAGAAGCAACCGCACAGCATTGGACAGGCTGTGGGATATCTTTGGGGCTGAGGTGAAAACCTACGCGCAAGTCTTTGTAGTGGTTGACGCATTAGACGAGGCTGCTGGCGCTTGGATCCCGCTTCTCAGGCACCTTCGGAAATTCCCTAATATCAGGATCCTCGCCACATCCCGGGACTTGGGTAACATCGCTACAGAATTCCGAGAAGACCAGCGTCTTGATATTATATCCAATGAAGGGGATCTGAAGGTGTACGTCGAAGGGTGCATCTCGGATAGTACTGGGAGTTTCGAAAAGATGGTGAAGAGCGATCCATCTCTCCGTGCAGAGATCGTCACTGGGGTGGTGAAGAAGGCAGGCGGGATGTATGTGTCCCATCTCTACCATGCGATGATCCTGGTGCTCAAGATGGCGTGTCATTTCAACAGGTTCCTCCTAGCCCAATTGCACATGGATGCCTTGAAGACAAAGTCCAACGTAGTTAATCTGCGTCGGGCACTGGGAGAGCTACCGGGCAATTTGAAGTCCACATACGACGTCGCAATGGGCCGAATCAGCAACGAAGACAAACCGCTCGCGTTCCATATCTTGTCCTGGGTGGTCCGTGCCGCCCAACCCATGACGATCAATGATCTACAATATGCACTTGCGATCGAGCTCAGCGAGGATGGAATGACATCCATTGACACCAACTGTCTTGATGACCCAGACCGTCTTATGTCAGTTTGTGTTGGTCTGGTCATCCAACGACGTGAGCGAGATTGGCAATCTCTTTGGGATGATGAAGATATTTATGTTGGGCTCGTCCGTATGTCGCACCAACATGAAATCCACTGTTATGATAAATCTTACGATATGTTCAGATTACACGACTCAGGATTATTTATGTGACTATGTTTTCAACCCACAACTTCCCCAGCATGTGGACCCTGCCCACCCCGCGATTACATGCCTCAAATATTTCGCTTTTGACACCTTCAACGGGCCATTCGATGAGGATTCTAAATGGAGGCTCAGGGACACCCCTCTTACCGTGTACGCCATCAAACATTGGGGTGAACATGTGCGTGAACATTATGATGTCCCAACCATCCGCGAGCTAGCCATGGGGCTGCTACACAACCACAAGAGGGTTGCAGTACTTGGTTCCCTCACCTTTCACGCCCACGATGTCTCCGCAATCCATCTTTGTGCCTATTTCGGATTGGAAGATTATTTGATCCGCCTCATGGATGATGGCTTCAACGTCCATTCGAAGGACTCCGATGGCAACACAGCATTAATCGTAGCAGCCGGGAACGGCCACGAAGGGATCGTGCAGCTGTTACTCAAACAAGAGGGTGTTGATGTCAATGCGAAGGACTCTAATGATTACACGGCGTTAATCAAAGTGGCCACACACGGTCACGAAGGGATCGTGGGGCTTTTACTCAAACATGAAGGTGTTGATGTCAATGCGAAGAACTGTGACGATTACACGGCGTTAATCAAAGCGGCCGAACACGGCCACGAAGGGATCGTACAGCTGTTGCTCAAACAAGAGGGTATTGATGTCAATGCGACGGGCGTTGATGGTGACCTGGCGTTAACTGCAGCAGCCGGACGCGGCCATGAAGGGATCGTGCAGCTGTTGCTCAAACAAGAGGGTATCGATGTCAATGCGAAGGGCTCTTATGGTGACCTGGCGTTAACCGCAGCAGTCGGACGCGGCCACGAAGGGCTCGTGCAGCTGTTGCTCAAACAAGAGGGTGTTGATGTCAATGCGAAGGGCTCTCGTGGTGACCCGGCGTTAACCGCAGCAGCCAAGGGCGGCCACGAAGGGATCGTACAGCTGTTGCTCAAACAAGAGGGTATTGATGTCAATGCAACGAGCGTTGATGGTGGCCTGGCGTTAACCGCAGCAGCCGGACGCGGCCACGAAGGGATCGTGCAGCTCTTACTCAAACAAGAGGATGTTGATGTCAATGCGAAGGGCGTTCTTGGTGATCTGGCGTTAGCCGCAGCAGCCAGGGGTGGCCACGAAGGGATCGTGCAACTCTTACTCAAACAAGAAGGCGTCGATGTCAATGCGAAGGGTAGGCAAGGCACTACTCCACTGATCCAAGCAGTCATGTCTGAGCGTCAGAGAATTGCGGAGCGCTTGTTAGCAAGGGACGGTGTAAACATTAATTTGCAGGACAGGGGTGGGTACACACCCTTGGCGCAGTGGGCGATACGTAAGAAGCATGAAGCAATTGTGCGGATGCTGTTGGCGAGAGACGACCTGGACATCAGCTTGACAGACAACGACAGAAATACATACCTGACCCTCGCGGCGCAGCACAACCGCGATGGTTGCATTGCCAAGTTGCTTCTGGACAAAGGTGGCATTAATGTCAACTCGAGGAACTCGAAGGGTGAAGTGGCGCTAGCTGTGGCGGCATCCCACGGCCACGATGCGGTTATAGAGATCCTCCTGGCTCAAGATGGTATTGATATAAATGCGATGGATTTGGAAGGCAGGACACCACTTGATCAGACTTCCAAACGCGACCTCTTCGACTTCTCCGACTCCTTCGACTTCGCCTACATTTCACCCCTCTGTGAGCAATCCCTCGCTTTAAAGAACACCATTAAGCTGCTCCAGGCAGCGGGTGCCCGCACAGGCGTGGAATTGAGGGCAGAGCTGGAGGGTGGGGGGGCTCCGGTCTGATTCAGTGGAGGGCAAGCGGCCCAGGACACCCTGTCAACCACCCGCACTGGAGGGTTTTTTCTAGCACCACGTAGGCTTAGCTATGATAGCGACTCGAGCAGGTCCCCATGGAACATTCTCCCTGTTGATTATATAGTTAGTTAGGCCCGGGCAATTTGGGACTAAGCATAATATATCATATCTGCGATTCAGTACGGGATAAGTACTTGCGGCTCATTTCGCCTCATCAGTGGTTCACCCCTATTGTAAGATCCAAATAGATATGATATGTACACGGGTCCGAGGTTGCGCCCGCTCATTCATGTAGTAGCCGTGAACACACCGCATATACCTAAACAGCGTCGAGCGCCACATCCACACATATGCGATCCTAACGGTCGTCGGCATCCCGATTGTCACAGCGGGCTCTGCAGGCTGCAGCGCACACATGAATCTGGATCGATATCTCTGGGGCCGGTGGACGGTGTAGGGATAGACGGACCCTCGCCACCCGCGCGGCTGTGGTAGTATATGGGATGGAAGATGTAGCGGAGGCGGCAGAGGTGTCAACCACAAACCCAATAGCAGGGTACCCAAGCTGTCAATCATGCGTATCTTACCCCACTTTTCTCGTATGCCAGCCGTGTGCGGAGGGAAGAGCGTACGAGCTCAGTGAGACGCGGCGACGCCCCCCCTCCCCCCTGGGAGTATATACGAGTATGGTACTGTGACGGCGGACGTAGAATGCTGGGGGCGAGGACAAGGCGAGTTCAGGGGGGCGAGGACAAGGCGAGTTCAGGGGGGCGAGTGTGGATGCCAGATGCGTTCCGGCGATGAGAGCGGGAGTGGGCAGAGGCGTGGGTGGGGAAGGGGACAGAAAGCAGGGAGTAGATGAGGATGTGCGATGTGTGCTTGTATGGGTTTAAGGTTGCAGAGAAGAGGTGGTAGAGGATTGGGTGGAATCGAGTAAGGTGCCTGTGGGCGGGGACGGTTCCGGGTCCAATGGTGTGAAAAACTAAAGGATACCTGCATTTTGTTACGCTCATGACAAGCCCCCTGTGCACGATTCATATCCATCCGAACGCTCCGAACCTACTACCCAGAATGCCCATCGACGCGACAACAGAGGGGAGAGTCGGGCTACTGCAGCAGACACCCAGGTAGCACAATTAGAGCAGGAGCTGCATGGGTTTTGTGCGCGGGACTGCAATTGGGTATAGGGCTGCTTCTCGGGTCGCGTGCACGAGCTCGCCAGTGGCGGATGAGCTTTGAGGTGTTATTCCAGAAATTGTAAGATATAGGGGATGAGGATGGGGAGCGTGGACGGGAGGACTAGCGCCGGAATGTGGCTGGAGGCATGCGCGTTATGTTCTTGACAAGCACGGGCGGAGATGGGAGGGGAGGAAAAGGAAAGTTTGGAAGAGAGAGGTGTGTCGACGTCGGGCAGAAACGGAGGGGCGGCGAGGAACAGTCACCCCGTTGAGATGCAGAAGAGTCGGCGCTGAAGTGGCCGTGGAGGGAGAGGAGGAGGGCTGGGTCGACTGCAGGCGTAGGTTAGGGCTGCGATAATTTTCAGGTGAGCGCTGGCGGGATGTGGCTGGGCGTACGCGTGCATCCGTCAGAGGAGGCGAAGGTGTAGTCGGGGGGAGAACAGGAGGGTGAAAGATGAGCGCAAAGGATGGGCCAGGTGTCGTAGTTGGGGGCCAGACGCACTGGAATTTGTGAGCGGAGGGAAGGAGATGACCAAGAAGATGACCAAGGCGCAGAGCGAGGACCGGTCCAAATGATGGATCTAGAGCTGTGAAGCGCCAACAAAGCACCAATGTCCTGTAATGATCCCGACAGTCAAACTACATCCAACACATTCTAAACATACGGCTCATATAGTAAGAGGTGTGATAAGGAGAGATAAGAATGCACTCTCGTGGAACCGTGTAGAAAGTATCACAACGACCAAAAACCCATTGATCATACACCACAACCCTGTTCTTTATTGCTGCATCAAAGCCGTCAAGAACACACGTCTGCGGTGAGTTTTCGGCGAGGCTCGTAGGGGGGAGTCGGAGGTGCCGGTGAGCGCTGAAGCACGGGTATGCGAGGGCACACGACAGTGCGGCAGCGAGGAGGTCTCGAAAGTTTTGAAATTTGAAAGGGAGGGCTTTAGGCAATCGTAGTAAACAAACCTTGTTTTGGCCGCCAGGTCCCTCGGCACTGGAAGTTGAACGCCTTCAATAACACACCTACGGCCGGCGTCTACGAATTCAGCCCCGTATACACCTGGCTGCCCGGAGCAGTACATTTAATCTATCCATCCGAATCGATGTCTAGGCATGGTTGGGAGGCCGAGTCCCGAGACTGCACTGCGCCGAAAGTCTTCATATTTCCTCCTGCATTGGTTGAATGTATACCTGTTATTCGGATCACTGGTATTCGCAGTAAGTCCACCCAACAATTGAGCCGCAACATATGGTTTCTGACCAAATTTCGTTATGGTTAGTAATTCCAGCGTGCAAGGTCATCCGGGCCTGTATCTTGTTTTGGTTCTACTGGGACCTTGCAGATACTCAACTATCGGACAGCCATGAGGGATGGATCGAAGGCGTTGGATAAGATCGAGCAAAATGGCCTAGAGCCCGAACGGTGGTGAGTGACGCTTCCCTGCCACCGGATACTACATGTCTTACGAAATACCAGAATATCCGCTGTACTGGTAACAATTAATTTTATTGTTCTGGATGTATTCGAAGAACCTGGAGGAACAAGGGCGAGGTGATACGATGGCAGTCACATCGAACACGGAAATGCTCCTCCTGTATGTGGTATTGGGGGTAGCTCCTGCGACCAAAGACGTCGCGAATTGACGTATAATGCAACCGAATCGAGGTATGACTATTCAACTGCACTCGAAGGGCGTAAGGACTATTGTGATACCGCCCAGAGCCACTTGCTGTATATATGGATCCTATCCCACTGCAACACCTAAGACGTCCGTGGTAGGGCTTGAGGATTGTTGTGGAATAAGTCAAGTAAGCATTTACCAGATATCAGCGACGTGGGACCAAACCACCTATCATCTCTTTCGAGATGGCACCTGAATACCACATACATAAGACGGATAGACAGGCAGTCTGGGAGTAAGTAACAGAGGAAAGACACCACGGGAAGCAGTGTTGGGAGCGGTTCCAGACCGAGCCTGTGTTGAACATCGAAAATGATGTATCACGCTAGCGAAGAACAGCTGGCGCGATTGATCTCGCTGAGAAGCTCATTGGCTCTTGACTGGACAGAAACTAAGAACCTGGGCTGGGGGAAAATCAAGACCTTGGATTGGGAAGAGGTTGAGGAGCGGAAGAGGGGGATTTCCAAGTTACTTCGGGAAGTGGGTGCTCACGAGGGCACAGGGTTGAGGATGAACCTGGAGTCTGGGGGTTCAATCTGATTTACTGTCATATACCATTAGTTCGGAGGGCCCTATAAACCGGAGACCTCCCAGAACCAGACTTCCTCCTGTGTTATTTCCCTCTATACTCAACGGGCAGTCCTATATACTGATAAAAATGAGCTCTACCAAGTTTTGTGGTGATCTATAAATTATTCATCGAGTCCCGTCTTGAGGTGGGTTGTCACGCCCAAAACCCGTTGCCGTAGACTGCCGCATCGGAATTTGAATTCTAAGTGCTTCTAAGCGCGTCTCACGTGCCTCTCCGGCTCCCACGCGTCCCGCCGCGTCACCTTTGGTGCGTTATGTTTTTGTGACATCCGAAAAAGAGGGCCCTCCGAACTAAGGGTACTATCATTGGGGGGGTTATGCAAAGGGGGGGAGAGATGTAAATCGCAATTCACAAGAGCTCCTTTCAAACTAGGGTCCCAAGAAAATTCATACTAAGAAAGAATGTATAAATACTCTGGAAATTCGACTCGCGGTAGAGTAGCGATAAGTGGGGGAAGAATGCGAAGCCACAAGGTGTAAAAATGACACTGTTTGAGGCTCTGTAAACACAGATAAGCCCCAGATCCGCCAGATCCAATCATAGACCTGTAGGAAAAAAATACAGGAGCATCTTGCATAGCTTGTCGGGTCCTAATTGTATATTTTTGCAGCCAAATGAGATATATCTTTGTGGTGAGCGGGTGTTCCCAAGTAGAGGAGGTCGCACAGGCGTGACATTTTGTTACATTCTCCACAGCAATTCCAAATCCAGCACAGCCGATTTCGCATGTGACTGATGTGACAAAATTTGCATTACGCCCGCAGGAGCCCCAAAATCACCCCCCCTACTCGGCCAGTCGCCGACCATCTCTCCACTTGACGGAGAAAATTGAGGATTTAATTTAGTGTTCATTACATCCTAAGGTAGCTCCTATTTTTTTTTTGGAGCCTTAATGTCACATCTGATTGAGTCAAAAATGCAAGACCAAAAGTTTTGCATAACCACCCCAATGATAGTATATGACAGTAGTCGCTTGGTGGTCAGGCAATGTTTTAAATCGGCCTCATATGTAGACTCGTCCCCAGTCGGCTCACAAGCTCTGGTGTGACTGTCACCCGTGAGCGTTACTAGCCACATGACAAGACAAAAAAGACAGGCGAGCTTGTGAGCCGACTGGGCGGACTCGGGCCTGTTTTGGCGGGAAGTGGATTTCCCCGCCATTCTTGATGGGCCGACTTCGTCGAAAATAGTGGCTACATCTCAAAAAAAGCGCTCAAACTTGATATATATAAAATTGTTTTTAAGAGAAACGAGATTGAATGGTATAGGCAAGCTTTTTACTTTTTTTTTCGAGAACAGTCCCCTCAAACCAATACCACACTCGCACTCAAGTCCGTCAAAATTTTTGTAAAAAATTTGTATACTCCATTGTATACTAGTGGCTTAAATTTTGATTTTTCGTATACCCATCGTGGGGACTTTTTTTCGAGATTGAGGCCGTTTTTTGACAAAGTCGGCCCATCAAGACTGGCGGGAAAAACAATGATCACACAAAACAGCTACGAGACAGCCCAGCCGGCTTCGCAAGTGTGCTCGCCAACCGTGTTTATCACGGGAGCACATTATGTAATTGCGAAGCCGGATGGGGACGAGCCTACCTCATATGGTACGATTATTCGTAGCGACTCGCAAGTGAAGCCTGGGAAGTTTCGTGAAAATTCTACATTAGTTTGCATTTGGGCCCACCGACTCTAAGCGATATGCAGGGTGTATGTGGTCTTGGCATTGTATGCGGATTCTAAACCTCCTGGCAGCTTTCCCAGTGCCCGACGCGAGTTGACTATTGTGGAACCCCTCCAAGGCGTTCATAACTGGGCCAGGAGGAACCCATCGATAAAATGATACGATCATCACCATGGGAGAATGATTATCCCATCCGCCTTCTCCATAACTCCGGTGAGAACCTCCACGCAGAAATCTGTGTTTGCCTCCAGCAGCCGCTTGAGCCTCCAAATGGACTTCGATAAACGCTCGTCAATAAATTGCCTAAGGTCATCCTCGTCAGCCACGATATCAAGACGACGATCCTTCTGGAATTCAGCTGCGATGTCTCCTAAATCCCGCGAGGTGGCGAGGATCTTGATTCCAGACAGTTCCCGGAGGTCTCTGAGGAGCAGGACCCAAGCTTCACAGCGACCTTCATCCAATGCGTCGATCATGACGAACACCCGGGCGTATGTTCCTACATCGGTTCCCAAGATGGTCCGCAGCTCTTCCGATGTTGGATAGCTGCCAGCCATATGCTTCTGGAGTGGTTTTATGCCCGAGTTTGACACCCGTCGCACCAACTGGGGTAAGAGGGCCTTGACGATCTGCCGTGTTGTATATTTGATAGAACGTTCGAAGTAAATGAAGACAACAACTGTTTCCTCCACTATTTCTTTTGTAGGTAATGGGTGATAACAGAGCTACATATTGCGAAATTCAGATCAAGTATTCAGAGTCAATCAGATGGCACTCACGTCACGATGGACTTCCGACGCCCGCGAAACAATTGGCAGGATATCAGCCGAAGATAACCAGCGCAAGATATTCACTCACGACTCCCGAGATACCAGAGGATATTGTACTCACCCCGCTGCCAAGCCACAAACTTCAGATGCCTTCGATTAGCCTCGAGCAAAGAGATGGCGGCCTTGATATCCCCCACATCCTCCATAGTCGCTAGTTCGTTGCGGGCCGCCTCAATGAACTCCCTGGCCCCAGAGGCGTCAACCCAAAGACTTCGCTGCCGATGAGGGGTACTTACACCAATGACCTGTAACACAAGTGAGCGCAGTAACTTTGAGCGCCCAACACTGCTTGGGAATATCTCGATCTCCCCTCTACGGAACAACCACCTCGGGTCCCTCAACCGCTCTGCCGCTAGGGATGGTTTTTTGATGTTTAGCATGCGGCTCTCCAGCTTATCGACGGCGGCTCGCAGGTCATAGGGGGCCTTCGATGCCAGCCCTCGCTACCGCGTTCAAGATGACATCGTGCGCTGGCGTTATCGAAGTGGCCATGCGTGACATGAAGGAGAGTTTTGAGGATAGAGGCCTCCGATATGTTTTAATATGCCGCAGACTTCAAGTTACTGCTCGGCATCCATGACCTTGCAATGGCTAGTGGGTTTGTCTGCGAGATGGATGATAGTATTCGGGGCGCCCATGGAGGGTTGTTGTGCGATGTGGATGTTTGGGCCAGTAGTAAATGTCTAGCTGCAATCTAGCTGTGTCAGTGGGCGGAAGACGGGCCACTCCCCTTCAAGTGTGGCCTTCCAGCTTGAGTTTGGCAGGGATGGACTCGCCAAACATGCTTACATATGAGTTTTTCAATATTGCCGACGGCCGTAAATCAATGAACTTGGCCGGCATAAGACGACAGGGCGGCCTTACTTGTTCCTGGGCGTCCACCGCCGACTGGTGATATTGCGGGATCAGAAAGGGAACAAGCGAGCCTGCGAGAAGATTGCAACTGGCGGTTGTAATTCCGGACTATGCCTGCCGCTTCCATATTATTCCAGCATGGCAGACAAAGCGACGGACCTCACCATGCAGACTATAAGCGGATTGAAACAATAATGGCTGCACCCACGACAGTCAGGCGCCAGCACCAGTGCCAGACACCAACTTCGCGAACTTCAGACGTACCAATCTTGTCAGACAGTTCCCTGCTCGCGGCCAGATCGACTCAAGGGGACCTTCAACCCAAAACTCTTCAAGATTCAAGGGTGAAAAAACATGCACCCACGAAGAGTGCCATATCAAACACGGCTGAATATCCGTCCCCACAGCCCGTATCTGCGCCATTCTGTGTGGTACGCACTTGCACCGGTATTGCAAAACATGGGGCATCTTCCGTTAGATAGTAAATAGCTGCAGCTGGGGCGAAGGATGGATGAGTTGTTGACTCTTTCATGGTTTGTTTGGATCGGGGTCGGCAACGCCTGCTGCAATGAGCCAATCTGTCATCCCCGCGCCGACTTTCCTGGTGATGCGCGATCCCCAATCCTCACAGGCCCAAACATTACACCACCCATACATGTTGGACCCACCAATTTGGGTGTTCGTCCTGCTACCCCTGGGACCCGGATGTGTCGTGATCCATCTATATCAGTGCCTATCAGTGCATACCAATGTGAGATTAGGCGCCATCTCAAAATAGATGTCGTGTACGCCGCTTTGCGTGCGACCTTTTGTCTTCCATCACTGATAAACATCAACTGTTTTCTGCCATAGCCCTCGTTCGTGGATGTCTTTGGCACTGTCGCAAGCGCAATTGATCTCGTTGGAAAACTAATTGGCTATATTCAGGTCGTGAAGGGCGCAAAAGAAGATCGCCTCTAATTCTTGTTGGAGGTCTCCACCCTCGGAGTCCTCCTTGAAGTCCTGCAGAGCCGTCTCGGTGATACTGACACCGATGGTAGTGGTGACAGCGTTTCAAGTAAGTTGGTGAAGGCCGGAATCGGTGGTCCCCTCCGCACGTGCTATGCCAGTGATGCCCTAGAAATCCACCAGCGAGGGGCTGGAGCGTCTGGTAGCAAACGTGAACACCGGGAAATCCTCCCCATTGACAGAAATGATGAGAGACCTCAGGTGGCCGTTCCGTCAAAAGGACATCAAAACAACGCTAGACAAAATTGAGCATTTGAAGTCTCTGGTATTGCTCGCGTTGCAGACGTCATTGCTGTAGGTAGCCGTAATTAGCAGTAGGTACTGCCATGTGGTTTTCATACCCGTGGTATACCCGTTCTCAATCCTATGCAGGGCTAATGTCTTCTATCCAAATGTATTGGATACTACTAGGACTTACTATGACATCTGTAAAATACTATAGCTGCCTGTAAAAATCATTATATCTATGACCCTCCTGGGCGCATTCTTGTCATGAGAGCAGGAGTGGCTGGAGACGTAAGTGGAGAAAGGGAAGAAGAGAACAGGGGGCAGATGGGGACATGCGACGTGTGTTTGTACAGGGCTGAGGTTGCGGAGGAGTAGAGGGAGTGGAGGTAAAGGGCGGGGAGGAGTTGAGCTCGGCACAAGGCAAGGAGCTTTCGGGTTCAAACATATGAAAAATCAAGGAGCGCTCGCATCTCGCTGCGCTCCCGATAGGCCCTTGCATATCACATCCATACGAAATATTCAAACGTGCCACCCAAGATACCCGTACAGGAGAGAAAACTGGGGATGCACCAAGTCTACTGCCGCAGGCACCCAGAAACACGATCAGCGCAGGTAGCTAGACGAGCCTTGTGGGTGGGACTACTTGTGGATATAAGCCTGCTTCTTGGGTCGCGCAAACGAGCTCGCTAAGGGCGGGTGAGCTTTGCGATGCTGTCCTGAAAACCAAGATGCGGCGACGGGATGGGGATGACATGGGGGTGGACGGGAGGACTGGCGCCGGGATGTGGTTGGAGGTATGCACGTTGTGTCCCCGACAAGTACGGGAGGAGCTACTGTGGGGAAGGGAGGAAAAAGAAGGTGGCGCTGCGCAGAGGCAGGAGCAGCCATCTTTTCGAGGAGTAGAACTGGCGATGATAGCTGGGTTCCGAGTCCGAGTCTGGCGATATGGACGGGGGTGAGGGACAAAAGAGCGGCATTCTGTCAATTGAATCAGAGCCAACTCGGATAATCCAGGATGCTTCCGTTTTGTGCTGGAACACTGCAAAGTGGTTTTATATTTGGAGATAAACTGCCAGTGCTGAGCGCGCAACGATGAACTGGCCTGGTTCGGGCTCCCGACGGGCATAAAGAACTAATACGCTCTGACTCCCCCATTCTTGCTAGACAGCGTCTTCCTATCCACCAAGACGGTGCGCGTACCCCGTAGATTGAATTCATGCGAAATACGGAGTTCAATATTCCATGCTAGTCCACACCGGAGTCGTATATGGAGCGAGCCCTGGTGGCCGTGGTCCTGATCTGGTCCTTGAACACCTGTTTCTTCAGCTTGAGCGTGTCGAAACGCTGTAGAGTGTCTGCCCAGTGGTACCTCGTGATTGTGAAAGTGCCACATGGCTGAGCGACGCGTGCGGGAGGTTCGCGTGCAGCCACTCATCGGGACATTGTCAATTCTTCCGCCATGATTTGTCTTTGCCATTCCAAATGGGCCATGTACGAGGGGAGGAGGTGGCGAGGGGCGTACTAAGCCCCGAGAGTCCACTCGTCATGGCAAATCCGACGTTATTCGGGCGCCAAACACTAGTTCAAGCTCTCCGGCATGTATGGACTTGAGAATGGGGAACACCCGTGTGTAGCTTTCTTCAGCCTGTTAGAGAGGGGCTGATCCGACTTGTCGTTCTATTTGCTCCTCTTCATCGCATGCATACAACTGTGGGTGGGGGGAATTGCAAACTGGTCTACGCGGCAGGCGTGGGCTGTAAGCCGGAGCTGATTGTATTGCGGGCAGTTGGGGTGGAGCAGGTTGGATGGTCTAGGTCAACCGTCAGGATGTATGATTTATAGCACTTTGCGACTTTGTAGGTACCTGAGTAAGATGCAAGGCCGTACCAAAGACCACCCCACGCGACTCGACAATACCTCTTTCCTCCGCCCAGGTCCGCCGTATATCAACCACACATACGGAAAGGTGTGACCCATTCCCTGCGCGAGTATCTACCTTACTCTGTTCAGCCCTTTGGAGATAAATCGCAACCACGGAGGACTAACCACATGTTCGCCCTCTAGATAAGCTTGCCCGTCGCCATTGTTGCAATAAACACCGCGCATCCGGGGCCAGAGGACATCCCCTTCACTTCAACAAGACCGTTCTTCTCCTTTCTTTCGTCTACCCTCCTGACCTCCCTCCGACGTGCAATGTAGGCGAGGTACTTGAGCTTGTCGATCGTGCGTGTCCTTTTGTGTACAGGTCAAGTATTTGCAGAGAGATGGAGGACGGTCCATATGAGCTCGGCGGGGATGGTTCGCTCGGCGTGCGTGTGGGCCTTGTGATGTTAAAGCCGCAGACATACAATGCTGAGGATGAGGATGGGGCGAATGAAAGGGTGAGCGCAGGAGGAGTGCCAGGCGAGAAGCGGCCGTGTGCTACTAACGGAGTAGGTGTGGGTGGAGGCGCATGAAGCTAGGGAAAGGAAGAGTGGGAGGGTGCAAGAAGGGAACGTGGCGTGCGCTTGCGAGATTGGGATGGAGAAGTGGGGGCAGGCCAGTTTTGTTTCAGATACAATGGCAAAGGGCGGGATAGGTGTTGCGGAGGTTGAGCAAGGGGTGGAGCAACATACAACGCTACGCCTTCCCACTCCCGATAGTCCTCCGCACAGAATCCGTCCCAATACGTTCCGGACGTGCTACCCAAAAATGCTTGTCAGGAGAGAAGTTGGGGGCGGACCGAGGTCGCCGCTGCAAACGATGGCACAGCCAGCGCAGGGAGCTCTAGAATGCGTCTAAATGTAATAAGCGGAGGGAGGAGAGGAGGGCGAAGAGGGAGACATCAGGAAAACTCCACGGTCTTTTACTTGGCGCTTTGCATGCTTTTGCTTACAAACGTCTTAGCTTATGTCCTTTTCGGGATTTCAGTCTTTACTTACAGGCTTTGGAGCTTTCGCGGCTTTTACTTTTGGTATTACTACTCCAATGACATCATTTGGATTTCGGGCTCAATAGTTAGCAAGGACGTCCAAAGAAATTTCAACCAAGTCCATTCAAGCTCCGATTTAAAATCATGTGACCTATCCGTATCTTGCTTCCGTCGCATCCCGTCGCATCTCAACCTGAGTTGAACCTCATCCAACACCACCCTCATCCATCCAGCCCCCAGACGACATATTTCGGCCCAACTCACCCCAGGTATGTTGTATAATGTGTTCTCCTGGATGGATTACTTCTAACTGTGATGTATAGGATGTTCTAGTGCCTCGTGATGGGTTCTGTGAGGGTCATGGCTCAACGGTGTGTCTATTATAACAATCCGGCTTTCGGCTGAGTCCTGACTGATTTCCGTAGGCATTTCATGACATTTGAGGTATGTAAACATATTGTATTAGCATTAGAAATGTGCGATGTATGTGTACTAGTAGAGATACATGTATATTATATACGAAATATAATGTGTTTTTTGCTCTTTAAATTGTCCTTTTAAATTGTCTTTTGGTTAACTATTGGTGTGTCTTAAGCATCTTACAGGTCTTCTGAAAGTAAAATATTGCTTTTGCAAGCAAATGGACTGGGATTATAAAAGACATTCTACTTATGGTCTTTTGGATCTTTTATTGCTTTTTGGTCTTTGGAAAGACAAAAAAGAGCCGAAAAAAGACATCGGAGTTTTCCTGATGGAAGGAGTGACGTACCCTTGTAGTGCCATACAGAACCAGCCAATCACAACCGAAGAGGCGTACAAACACAATGATCTGTCCTGCTCAGCCTCCAGCTCATGCACAAATGTCGACAATCTACATTCGCGATTCACAGTTTGAGTGCCGGAGTGCATTTCGGAACTTTGCTTGATCGTGACTACAAACATCAAAAACGAGCAGTTACATGATGCCCAAGACGAAGGCAGACACGTGCAAACACCCGAGATTGCCGACCATTACCCATCGACGGTTGCTGCCGCGTTCGCGGGATACCACTGGGAGAAAGAAGGATCTAGGAAGCCTCGCCTCTGGCAACCCCTTTGCGCAATCCACACCCAATATGTTCCGAGTTCCAACATGTCCATAAATGGCCATTATCAGTAACAAAGAAAGAGATGGGAGACCCACGACTGGAACGCGGCTGTGTGATCCCAGGCTGCGATCGATACAGGCGGCTCGTCTCCTCATTCAACCAGTTTTCCTCAAGGCTGCAGCCCGGCCCATGTGCGATTGTGCTTTGGATCACCTTCTGACGACACGCTTTCCGTTTACTGCTTCCGAAAATGTTACTGATCCTATCTATCCGGATTGATATATATAGTGGAACTTAGGCAGCGGATGCTATCAAAGAACAAAAACAAAAAAAAAGAAGAGAGACTGCTGTTCTACATGAGGCGCTTGCCTTCTATAAACGCTCGCTGATCCAAACGACTACCTTCTTCAACAACCCTCACCATGGACGTCTTTAGCACCATTGTGAACACAGTTGAACTCGTTAGCAAACTCGTCGGGTATCTCCAGGCTGTCAAGGGCGCCAAGAAAGACCGCCAAAAACTATTATCGGAAGTCTCTGCCCTCGGCGCCCTCCTCGATGTCCTGCGTGGCCGTCTCAGTCCCAGCACTGATGGCAATAGTGATAGCATTCCAAACAAGGTGGTGAAGGCTGGCATCGACCGCCCCCTCCGTATGTGTCTAAGTGCCCTAGGACCCATCGCCGGGAATCTGGAGAGCCTTGCTTCAGATGTGGACGTTGGAAAACTTGCCGAAGGGATGAAGAATTTGAGGTGGCCGCTCCGTCAAGAGGAGATCAAAACAATGTTGAACAGTATCGAACGTCTGAAGACTCTGATCTCGCTTGCATTGCAAACATCGTTAATGTGAGTGATTGTTGGTAGCAAAGATTGGGATTTCGTTGATGCTTCGGGCAGGGCATTTGTTGAGAAAGCCCATGAAGAACTGGTGACCATGGGGCTAGATGTTAAGGAGATCAAGTCCGCCGTCTCGCACCTTGAGGCCAACCAAAGAGGTATGTAGGTGCTCTCGCATCACTATTGTAGCACAGAACCGCTGACGCGCGCCAGCCTACATGAAGGAAATGGAAAGTGGTTTTGAGGACCTGGGCACAAAGCTTCAACATACCATGTCGAAGATGGAAAATACCGTCGCAGACCGCGTGACGGCAGTACAGGGTAGTATCGCGGACAACACGGCGGCGGTGCAAAAAATAGCTGCGAAAATAGATAGGATCCAAAAAGGTGAGGTTCCCAATGCCGAACATTCACTCACTGACATTCGGCTATCAGGACAAGAGCGTCAGGATGTCCTCAAGTGGCTGTCACAGTTCGCACCAAACTTTGACCAGAAACGCGCCAGCGCGTTTGAGAAGCGCACGGCTGGTACTGGAAAGTGGTTTCTCGAGCATTCAACATTCAAAGCGTGGCAGCGGGGCGAGTACAGTGTGCTCTGGTGTCCCGGAATTCGTGAGTGCGACTCAGCATTGGCGATCTTCAATTGATAACCGACCACCACCCAGCGGGAGCCGGCAAGTCTGTAATAACGTGAGTATCCAATCCGTCGACTCTAGATGCTTTATTCAAGCTTGATGATAGATCGGTTGTCATTGATCACTTGCAAAAGGGGTTCAAGGGAATTGCTGATGACACAGCCACGGTGGCCTTCATTTACTTCGATCACACAGCGAAGTATGAACTGCACCGGCTCGTTGGGGCCCTCTTGTTCCAGTTCGTGTGGCGGGGCATGTCAGCTCTGAATATGCAATCACTCCAGGAGTACATGAAAAGCAACCGCTCAGCACCGGACGAGCTATGGGCCATTTTGGAAGCAGAGGTGGAAACCTATGCCCGAGTCTTCATTGTGATTGACGCATTGGATGAAGCCTACGATGATGATGCTTGGATCCTGCTCCTTGAGCGCCTCCAGGGGCTGTCTGGAATCAGCATCCTCGCCACCTCCCGGGATTTAGGTGGTATCGCAGCGGAATTCAAGGGGGATCGCCGTCTTGACATTATGGCTGACGACGGTGACCTGAAGAAATACATTGAAGAGCGCCTATTGGGTACTAGGAAATTCAAACGGCTGCTGGGCGCAACCAAGCACCTTGATGAGGAGATCCTCGCTGGAGTTGTAGAGAAGGCGGGTGGGATGTAAGTGTCCCTGATCATTGGTCAGTCTTCACTGGCATGATCCCCGTGTTAAAGATGGCGTCATTTCAACAGGTTCCTCCTGGCCCAGTTGCACGTGAATGTCTTGAAGGCAAAGTCCAGCACAGTAGCTGATCTGCGTCGGGCGCTGGGAAGGCTACCAGGTGATTTGAAATCTGCGTATGATGTCACAATGGATCGGATCAGTGATGAAAACAAGCTGCTCGCGCTTCGTATCTTCTCCTGGGTGGTCCGCGCCGCCCAACCCATGACAATAGAAGATCTACAATATGCACTGGCGGTCGAGCTCGACGAGGATGGAATGACATCAATTAACACTGATTGTGTTCATGACCCAGACGATCTTATGTCAGTTTGCGTTGGTCTGGTCATCCGACAGCATAAACAATCTTATTTTGGTGAAAAAACTTATGTTGGGCCAGTCCGTATGTCACACCAACGTGAAGTCCACTGCTATAATTGATCTCACAATATGTTCAGATTACACGACCCAGGATTATTTGCGCCAATATGTTTCCAACATACAACTTCCTCACCCCGTGGACCCTGCCCACCTCGCGACTACATGTCTCAAATATTTCGCTTTTGATGTATTCAATGGGCCGCTTGATTGGGATTCTAAACAGAAGCTCATGGACACCCCCTTTGCCAAGTATGCCATCTACCATTGGGGCGGACATGTACATGAACATCATGACGACTCAACCGTCCGCCAGCTGACCATGGGGCTGCTACACAACGATCGGAAAGTTGCAGCACTCGGATTCCTCACCTTTCACACCCAAGGTGTCTCTGCAATCCAACTTTGTGCCTATTCCGGATTGAAAGATGATTTGATCCGCCTTCTGGATGATGGCCCCGATATTAATTCGAAGGACTCCTATGGTAACACAGCGTTAATCGTAGCAGCCAATCGCGGCCACGAAGGGATCCTGCAGCTTTTACTCGAACGGGGTGCTGATGGCAATGCGAAGACCTCTAATGGTAACACAGCATTACTCGCAGCAGCCTACCATGGCCACAGGGGGATCCTGCAGCTTTTACTGACACAAGGAGGTGTTGATGTCAATGCAAAGGACCGTGATGGTAGCACGGCGTTAACCATAGCAGCCAACCGCGGCCACGAAGGGATCCTGCAGCTTTTACTCGAACAAGGTGTTGATGTCAATGCGAAGGACTCTAGTGGTAATACACCGTTAATCATAGCAGCCAACCGCAGCCACAAAGAGATCCTGCAACTTTTACTCAAACAAAAAGGTGTTGATGTCAATGCGAAGGACCGTGATGATAACACGGCGTTAATCATAGCAGCCAACCATGGCCACGAAGGGATCGTGCAGCTTTTACTCGCACAAAAAGGTGTTGATGTCAACGCGAGGGGCTCTGATGGTAACACAATACTAACCACAGCAGCTAAACGCGGCCACGAAGGGATCATGCAGCTTTTAGTCAGACAAGAAGGTGTTGATCTCAATGCGAAGGACTCTAATGATAATACAGCATTCGTCATAGCAGCCAACCACGGCCACGAAGGGATCCTACAGCTTTTATTCAAACAAAGTGCTGATGTCAATGCGAAGGACTCTTATGGTGGCACAGCGCTAATCAAAGCAGCCAAGGACTGCCGCGAAGGGATCGTGCGGTTTTTACTCAAACAGGAAGGTGTCGACGTCAATGTGCAGAACAGCAGCGGCATTACTCCACTGATCGGAGCAGTAGTATCTGGGAGTTGGCGAATTGTGGAGCTCTTGTTAGCAAGGGACGGTGTAAACATTAATTTGCAGTACAAGAAAGGATACACGCCCTTGGCGTGGGCAATACGTGGGGGGATGAAGCAATCGTACAGATGCTGTTGGCGAGAGACGATCTGGACATTAGCTTGACAGAAAGTCGTGGAAATACATACCTGGCTATCGCGGCGCAGCACAACCACAATGATTGCATTGTCAAGTTGCTTCTGGACAAGGGTGGCATCGACGTCAACTCGAGGAACACGGAGGGTGAAGTGGCGCTAGCTGTGGCGGCATCCCAGGGCCGCGACGGGGTTATAAAATTCCTCCTAACTCAAGATAATATTGATATAAATGCGATGGATTTGAAAGGGAGGACACCACTTGACCGGACTTGCGTGCCCCGGCAACCCGATCACACTAACCACTCCCAACTCGACTCGGGCTACTTCAAAATGGCTGACTCGGGGATAATTTATCCGAGTACATATACGCTGCTCCGGGAAGCGGGTGCCCGTGCAGGCGTAGAATTGAAGGCAGAGCTGAAGGCTGGGGGGGTTCCAGTCTGATTCGGCAGGCGGCCCAGGGCACTCTGTCAACGATCGTTATTTTCTTTACCGCAGAAGGTTTTCTCTGGTACCACGTAGTAGTTATTATAGCGACTCGAGCAAAGCTCCGGGTCCCCATGAAGCTCAAATATATATGATATGTACGTGGGTCGCACCCGCTCATCCATGCAGCAGCCGTGAACACGCCGCATATACCCCACTAACGTCGAGCGCTACATCCACATATATACGATCCTAACGGTCATTGGCATCCCGATTGTCATAACGGACTTCGCAGGCTGTAGCGCACGCATGAATCTGGATCAATATTCCTGGGCTTGGTGCACGGTGTAGG
Organism: Infundibulicybe gibba; assembly: GCA_015501065.1. Classification (NCBI taxonomy): domain Eukaryota; kingdom Fungi; phylum Basidiomycota; class Agaricomycetes; order Agaricales; family Omphalinaceae; genus Infundibulicybe; species Infundibulicybe gibba. Next base: position 27,962 of record JADNYI010000160.1, on the reverse strand, counting down.
GATAGACGGGCCTTCTCCGCCCACACGGCTCTGGTAGTAGATGGGATGGAAGGCGGCAAAGGTATCAACCACGAGCCCAATAGCAGGGTACCCAAAGTAGCCGATCACGCGTATCTTATCCCACTTTACTTGCACGCCAGCCGTGTGCGGAGGGAAGAGCGCACGAGCTCAGTGAGACGCAGCGACGCCCTCCCTCCTCCTGGGAGTATATACGGGTGTTATGGTATTGCGACGGCGGACGTAGGACGTCGAGGGCGAGGATGGAGCAAGTTTAGTGGGGCGAGTGTGGATGGGCCGGCAGCACGATGTGTTCCAGCGATGAGAGTGGGAGTGGGCGGAGGCGTGGGCGGGGAAGGGGACAGAGAGAGCAGGGATGAGATGAGGATGTGCGATGTGTGCTTGTGTGGGGTTGAGGTTGCGGAGAAGAGGTAGGAACAGGGACTGGCTGGAATTGAGCAAGGTGCCCGTGGGCGGGGACAGTTCCGGGTCTATCAGTGGGAAAACCCAAAGGACACTTGCATTTTGTCATGCTCGTGACAAGCCCTTTGTACACGATTCACATCCATCCGAAACATTCCGAACCTACTGCCCAAGATGCCCATCAACGCGAAAATGGGAGAGAAGAATCGGGCCACTGCAATAGGCACACATATAACACGATTAAAGCAGGTAGCTGCGCGGGTCTTGTGCACGGGACTGCCAGTGGGAATAGGGCTGCTTCTCGGGTCGCGTGCGCGAGCCTGCTAGTGGTGAGTGAGCTTTGAGATGTTATCGTAAGATATGGGAAACGAGGATGGGGAATATGAGGGTGGGCGGGAGGACTGGCACTGGGATGGGGCTGGAGGCGTGTACGCTGTGTTCTTGACAAGCACATGCGGAGATGGGAAGGGAGGAAAAGGAAAGTTTAGAAGAGGGCGGTGTGTCGACGTCGGGCAGAAATAGAGGGGCGGCGAGGAACAGTCACCCCGTTGGGATGCAAAAGAGTCGGCGACGAAGTAACCATGGAGGGAGAAGAGGAGGGCTGGGTGGACCACAAAGCGCAGGTTAGGGCTGGAATGATTTTCAGGTGAGCGCTAGTGAGATGCGGCTGGGCGTACGCGTGTATCTGTCAGAGGTAGAGGTGTAGTCATGGAAAGAACAGGAGGGTGAAAGATGAGCGCAAATGATGGGCCAGACGCAGTGGGAGTTGTGAGTGGAGGGAAGGAGATGACCAACTCGAAGATGACCGAGGCGCAGAGCGAGGACTGATCCAAATCTAAAGGTATGAAGCGCCAAAAAAGCACCTATGTCTTGAAATGCTTCCGATAGTCGCTCCCAATTCGATCAACACATTCTAAACATACGACCTATATAGTAAGAGGTGTGATAAGGAGAGATAAAAACGCACTCTCGTGGAACCGTGTATAGAGTATCACAACGACCAAAGTCTCATTGATCATACACCACAACCCTGTTCTTATCGCTGCATCAAAGCTGTCAAGAGCACATGTTTGCGGTGAGTTTTCGGCGAGGTTCGCGGGGGGGAGTCGGAGGTGAGCGCTGAGCGCTGAAGCATGGATATACGAGGGCACATGGCAGTGAGGAGATCTCGGAGGTTTTGAAATTTGAAAGGGAGGGCTTCAGGCAATCATAGTAAACAAACCTTGTTTTGGCTCAGGTCCGACTCTCGAATCAACCCTTGGTACTTGAACCCAGCAAGTTGAATGCCTCCAATGACACACCCACGACCGGCGTCGATGAATTCAGCCTCGTATACACCTGGCTGCCAGGGGCAGTATATTCAATCAATCCATCTGATCATGAAGCGATGTCGAAGCATGGTTCGAAGGCCAAGTCCCGAGACCGCACCGCGTCAAAAGTCCTCATAGTGCTCCCTCCTGCACACTGGTTGAATGTATACCTGTTATTCGGATCACTGGTATTCGCAGTAAGTCCATCCGGCAATTGAGCTGCAACATATGGTTTTTGACCAAATTTTGTTCTGGTCAGTAATTCCAGCGCACGGTCATCTAGGCCGGTATCTTGTTTTGGTTCTGCCGGGGCCTCGTAGATATTCGACTCTTAGACAACCACGAGGGATGGATTGGAGGTGTCGGATGAGATCGAGCAAAATGGCCTATGTAGTAGTATGTAGAGCCCGAATGGTGGTGAGTGACGCTTCCCTGCCACCGGATATTACATGGCTTACAAAGCACCAGGGTATCCGCTGGGCGTATTCGAAGAACCTTGAGGAACAAGGGCGAGGCGATACAATGGCAGTCATACATCGAACACGGAAATGCTCTCCCCATATGTGGAGTTCCTGTGACCAAAGATGTCGCGAGAATTAACGTATAATGCCACAGAATCGAGGTATGATCATTCAACTACACTCGAAGGGCATAAGGGCGAAACACTCCTCAGTAGCAACTACTTACTAGCAGAACGGCGCACCGGTTGGGGCCGTCGAAGGGGAAGTGGAGCCCAGGTTAATTTACGTTAAATCCTCATACCTAGTGGTGACTAGACTGGCGACAGAGTCTCTCCGATAGAGATAATCACGCGATGCAATACACCTACCATCCCTCCTCCTGTGAGAGAGTTGGGACTTGTCTAGTCTCGGACAGCCCCCCCGCGGGAACGATGTTTGCGGGTATGGATGCGGTGTCACGGTGCGGTTTTCGTACCCGTGGTATACCCGTTCTCAAGCCTATGCAGGGCTAGTGCCTTCTATCCAAATATATTGGATACTGCTACGACTCGGTATGTCATCTACAAATACTATACATAGTTGCCTGTAAAAATCACTATTATATCTATGACTTCTTTTGACCCTCCTTGGCCTTGGCTTTTCTGCAGGTCCACTGATCTTTCCGCTCCTTATCGGGCGCGCAGAGCCCGAAAACGAGGCCCCGGCTTGAACCTTGAGGTTGTTCATCATTCTCCAGTGTCAACCCGCCAACATGGAAGAGTATAACAGTGTACCTGTACCAAAGTATGCCCATCTGAGTTGATTGGCCTCGCGAACGGTTAATCAAGCTGCTCACTCAAGATAATGCTTGTCGATGACAATCGGTGCATCATACGAGTACGCATCCCCGACGTAGGAGAACTGATGCTTGCCGAGGACGACAATGATGTTGGTGTCGGGAACGGCCTCCGCGAACTTGTCGGCGGTGACTGGGGCTGTTATCAGGGGGCTGGCCTGGTGAGGAATGCGATGGTTGCTCACTTGTGACAAAGTCATTCGTCAAGGCTTTCAACTTCTCTTGTCCAGAAAGTTTGGTGGAATCGCGTTTGTCTGCCCAAGCTTTGAGGATCGCAGATTGGGTTTTGGTGATGACGCTAGGCGCATCCATGAGAAAAGGATTGGTAGGAGGTCTCGATTCACGTACTCTGCAGGGGCAATGGGGCCGGCGATGGCGCTAGGCTACCCATGAGAAAGGAATTGATAAGAAGTTTCGATTCACATACCTAGAAGCAATGGTGAGCAGTAGGGCGAGAAAGAGACTAAGGAACTTCATGATCGGATAAGTCACGATGCAGGCGAGTTAGGTAGGGGCACTAGGATAGTGGGCTTTGACTCGGCTCTTATACGCATCCATGTCGTTTCATGACCAAACTCAGATATGCCTAGTTAATTACGACAATTTACGAGGGATGATCGATGATAGGCGAAAAGAGACTAAATTGAGGCCCGTCAACAGGACATCGGCAAGTGTGGGGCTCGTCGAGCAGGCGGGGTTCAGGCTAAGGCTGTCCACTGTAACATACAATGTCTTGTATGCGACGTTATCCTGTCATGGTGATCATTTGACAATATTGTATGTAGATGAAATGATTACTTTGGTCCTGGTATCGTCTATGTTGGATGAACCGCTTCCTGAGCTGCGCTGACTCTACTGAATTTGCGCGCCGTACGGCTATTACTATACTTCAAGTTGGGTAGCGCAGTTTGTCCCCCTAGCCAATTTTGCATTTTGTTGGTTGCGCACCACCTCTTTCAAGCCAGGTTGTCGAAGTCGGGGCGATTTTCACCCGACTAGTATGTAACAACTCACGACTTCCAATCCCGAAAGACTGCATCAGGAAAAAGGAGTTCTAAATCTATGGGTGCTACAGAACTACATAGACATACATAGGTACACATAGACCTACATAGACCCATAGCGCCCATAGATTGACGCCGCTATGACGTCTATCAGTGTCTATGTAGTGTTTCATAGCAGTCATAGTTTTTGAGTATTTCTTGATGTGCCTCACGGAAGCGTCCTGGCACGCCCACTGATCCCCATCAAAACTATCACATACCTGAACGTGATCGCTGACACACCACACATGATAGGAGTTGATAGATCAACGATGACGCTCCCCTCAAGGCCTCAAGCTCAACTCCCCACCGGGTTTGGCGCCATCTCGGTTTCTACCTGGAAAAATACTTGTCTTTTCAGGATCTTACGCCACGTGTGCCCTGTCGAGTGTTTGAACCATGCTCATTGCTTATGCTCGGTAACTCTGTTCGAGGTCTCTCCCCGACACACAAGCGCTTGCTATATCGTGTATTCTCCCCGTTGTGACTTACGGTTTCCGCCTCTAGTATCGCCCTGAGGGCCGCCACGTCAAAGGCCTCATCAAGCGCCTTCAGATTGTTTAGAACACGGTGGCCTGCTGGGTCACTGGCTCCTATAGGACTTCCCCGGTTCAGGGACTCGAAGCACTGGCCGGGTTAGTTCCAGTCTATCTCTCCATCCAACGACTTTTTATCAGGTCCTGCTTTCGGGCGCGGACCCTTTCCTTTTCAGATGAGGCTCGCCCGGGTGACCGGGTTTTAGACGCGTTTCCTGACCGCATTCACTTCGACATCCCGCATTCCCCGAAGGGCTCCGACCAGTTTCTTCCCTGAGTTGTTGACTTCAAGCGAAACCTCCCCAATTCCAATGGCCCCTTCTCCCCCATCTTCTTCGCTGATGGCTCCGTCCAAGACGACCCTCGCTTACAGTGCGGGGCTGCCGTCGAGGCCTAATACCTTGGGTAACACATTTTCTCCTTTCAACGCAGTGCTGGACTAGTCATCTCGAACGATGCTGAGATGATTGCCCTTTCCTCCGCCATCCTGTGGGCCGTCGACGCTAATGCGACGGTTATCCGTGTTTACTCCGACTCCGAATTTGCCCTCATCGATCCTCAACATTAGGATTCACTCGCGACATAAGCTCGTGTATCTCCCATACCGACGTCAGCCGGCGTGATATCTCTTTTGGCTATACTAGGAGAAAGGCTTCAGCTGGACGGTTGCTAGTCGTATGCTCTGGAGTAATTTTATACCCGAGTTTGACATCCATCGCACAAACTGGGATGAGAGGGCCTCGACGAGCTGCCATGTTGCATACTTTGTTGAATGCTCGAAGTGGATGAAGACGACGGCTATGTCTTTTGTCGATCCATTTTGTAGGTGATGGATGGTAACCGATCTATGCATGGCGAAATTTGGATAAAGTATCCAGAATCAATCAGATGGCACTCACGTCATGATAGGCTTCCCGACACCTTCTCCGCCTACACGGCTATGGTAGTAGATGTGATGGAGGATGTGGCGGAGGCGGCAGAGGTGTCAACCACGAACCCAATAGCAAGGTACCCAAACTGCCAATCATGCGCATCTTATCCTACTTTTCTCGTATGCCAGCCGTGTGCGGAGGGAAGAGCGCACGAGCTCAGTGAGGTGCGGCGGTGCCCCTCCCTCCCCCTGAGAGTATATACAAGTGTGGTATTGCGACGGCGGATGTAGGACGCCGAGGGTGGGACAGGGCAAGTTCAGGGGGGTGAGTGTGAATGGGCCGCCGGCAGGATGCGTTCCAGCGATGAGAGCGGGAGTGGGCGGGGGCGTGGGCGGGGAAGGGGGCAGAGAGAGCAGGGAGTAGATGAGGATGTGCGATGTGTACTTGTATGCGGTTGAGGTTGCGAAGAAGAGGTGGTAGGGGTAAAGGGCGGGGACTGGGTGGAATCGGGTAAGATGCCTGTGGGCGGGGACGGCTCCGAGTCCAACAGTGAAAAAGCTAAAGGACACCTGTATTTGTTACGCTCATAAAAAGCCCCTCGTACACGATTCACATCCATCCGAGCGCTCCAAACCTACTACCCAAAACGCCCATCAACGCGAAAACGGGAGAAGGGTCAGGCCACTGCAGCAGGCGCCCAAGTAACACGATTAGAGCAGGAGCTGCGTGGGTTTTGTGCGCGGGACTGCCAGTGGGTATAGGGCTGCTTCTCGGGTCGCGCGCACGAGCTCGTTGGTGGCGGATGAGCTTTGAGGTGTTGTTCCAGAAATCGTAAGATATAGCGGATGAGGACGGGGAACACGAGCGTGGACGGAAGGGCTAGCGCTGCTATGCGGTTGGAGGCATGCGCGTTATGTTCTTGACAAGGAGGAAAAGGAAAGCTCGGAAGAGGGCGGTGTGTCGACGTCGGGCAGAAACGGAGGGGCGGCGAGGAACAGTTACCCCGTTGAAATGCAGAAGAATCGGCGTGGCTGTGGAGGGAGAAGGGGAGGGCTGGGTGGACCGCAGGCGTAGGTTAAAGCTGCAACAATTTTCAGATGAGCGCTGGCGGGATGTGGCTGGGCATACGCGTGTATCCGTCAGAGATGGAGGTGTAGTCGGGGAGAGAACGGGGGAGAACAGGAGGGCGAAAGATGAGGGCCAGACGCAGTGGGTGTTGTGAGTGGAGGGAAGGAGATGTCCAAGAAGATGTCCTTGAAAGCGAGGACCGGTCCAATTTAAAAGGTATGAAGCGCCGAGAAAGCACCAATGTCTTGTAATGCTTCCAACAGTCGCTCTACACTCAATCTACATCCAACACATCCTAAACATATAACCTATATAGCAAGAGGTGTGATAAGGAGAGATAGAAACGTACTCTTGTGGAACCACGTAGAGATCATCGCGACGACCAAAGACCCACACCACAACCCTGTTCTTTATTGCTGCATCGAATCCGTCAAGAATACACGTTTGCGGTGAATTTTCGGCGAGGTTCGCAGGGGAGTCGGAGGTGAGCGCTGAAGCGCTGAACCATAGGTATGTGAGGGCTCCGCCTTGAGCATCGTCCACGTTGGATGAACCGCTCCCTGAGCCGCGCTGACTCTGCTGGATTTGCGCGTCGTACGGCCGTTATTATACTTCAAGTTGGGCAACGCGAGCATGTCAATAGTTTTGATACTGGCATCACGTAGGGACCAGGTTGTTTGTCCCCTCAGCCAATTTTTTAGTTGTATTTCGTGCCGGCGTTCGGGTTGGGCCATAACCGGTATCAGCACTCCATAAGGGACCATAACATGTATCACGAGTCCCTGAACCTTGAGGGCGAGGTGATACAATGGTCACGGTAATCACACATCGAGCACGGAAATGCTCCCCCGTATGTGAAGTTCCTGTGACCAAAGATGTCGCGAGAATTAACGTATAATGCCACACAATCGAGATGTGACTATTCAACTACACTTGAAGGGCATAAGGGTGAAACACTCAGTAGCAAATACTAGCAGAACGGCGCACCAGTTGGGGCCGTCGAAGGGGAAATGGAGCCCAGGTTAATTTACGTTAAATCCTCATACCTAGTGGTGACTAGACTGGCGACAGAGTCTCTCTGATAGAGACAATCACACGATGCAATACACCCACCACCCCCCTCCTGTGAGAGAGTTGGGGCTTGTCTAGTCTCGGACAGTCCCCCCGCGGGAACGGTGTTCGCGGGTATGGATGCGGTGTGCGGTTTTCGTACCCGTGGTACCCGTTCTCAAGCCTATGTAGGGCTAGTGCCTTCTATCCAAATATATTGGATACCGCTACAACTTGGTATGATATCTATAAAATACTATATCTATGACTTTTTTTGACCACCCTTGGCCTTGGCTTTTCTGCAGGTCCACTGATCTTTCCGCTCCTTATCGGGCGCGCAGAGCCCGAAAACGAGGCCCCGGCTTGAACCTTGAGGTTGTTCATCACTCTCCAGCGTGAACTTGCCAACATGGAAGAGTATAACAGTGTACCTGTACCAAAGCATGCCCATCTGAGTTGATTGGCCTCGCGGGCGGTTGGTCAAGGTGCTCACTTGAGATAATGCTCGTCGATGACAACCAGTTCATCATACTGATACACATCTTCGACGTAGGAGAACTGATGCTTGCCGAGGACGACAATGATGTTGGTGTCGGGAACGGCTTCCACGAACTTGTCGGCGGTGACTGGGGCTGTTGTCAGGGGGCTGGCCTGGTGAGGAATGCGATAGTTGCTCACTTTTGACAAAGTCATTTGTCAAGGCTTTCAACTTCTCTTGTCCAGAAAGTTTATTGGAATTGCGTTTGTCTTCCCAGGCTTTGAGGATCGAGGATCGGGTGTTGGTGATGACGCTAGGCGCATCCATGAGAAAAGGACTGGTAAGAGGTTTCAATTCACGTACTCTACAGGGGCAATGGTATACTGTATAGGAATGGTGTACTTTGTAGGGGCAATGGTGTACTCCGCACGGGCAATGGGACCGGCGATGACGCTAAGCCTGTCCATGAGAAAGGAATTGGTAAGAAGTTCTGATTCACATACCTCGCAGAAGCAATGGTGGAGAGTAGTAGGGCGAGAGAAAGACTAAGGAATTTCATGATCGGATAAGTCGCGATGCAGGCAAGTTAGGTAGGGCCACTAGGATGACTTTGACTGGGTTCTTATATGCATCCGTGTCGTTTCATGACCAAACTCAGATACGCCTAGTTAGTTGCGGGGGATGATAGGCGAAGGGAGACCAAATTGAGGCCCGTCAACAGCATATCGGCAAGTGTGGGGCTCGAGATGCCTAGTTAATTACGAGGGATGATAGGCGAAGGGAGACTAAATTGAAGCCCGTCAACAGCATGTTGGCAAGTGTGGGGCTCGAGATGCTCGACACTCGTCGAGCAGGCGGGGCCGCTCTCCGCTGTAACATACAGTGCTGCACCCTCGGAACATCGTTGTGCGCAGTTTCAAGGCGAAATAGGGAGCATACAATGCGCGAGACCCGCGGTGTTGCACCCGCATCCGTTGCGGGAATGGTGTTCGCAGGTATGGGTGCGGCGTGCGGTTTTCGCACCTGTGACACCCGCTCTCAAGCCTATGCAGGGCTAATGCCTTCTATCCAAATGTATTGGATACTACTACGACTTGCTATAATTTTTTCTGACCCTCCCTGGCCTTGGATTCTCTGCAGTTCCAAACTTTCCGCCCCTCGTCGGGTTCGCAGGGCCCGAGAATGAGGCCTTGGCTTAGACCTTGAGGCTTTCTATCACTCTCCAACGTCAACTTGCCAACATGGAAGATTATGACAGTGTACCTGCACCAAAGCATGCCCATCTGAGTTGATTGGCCTCGCGAACGGTTAATCAAGGTGCTCACTTGAGATTATACTTGCCGATGACAATCGGCTCATCATATCGGTCCATGGGACCTTTGACGTCGGTGAACTGGTGCTTGCCGAGGACGACAATGATCTTGGCCCCGGGAACAGCTTTCCTGAGCTGGTCGACGGTGACTGGAGTTGTTATCGGGGGGTTTGCCTGGTGAGGGATGCGATGGTTGCTCACTTTTGGTAAAGTCATCCGCCAAGGCTATCAACTTCTTATGTCCAGAGAGTTTATTGGAGTTGCGTTTGTCTTCCCAAGCTTTGAGGATCGAAGATCGGGCGTTGGTGATGACACTAAGCGCATCCATGAGAAAAGGATTGGTAGGAGGTCTCGATTCACGTACTCTGCAGGGGCAATGGGGCCGCGATGGCGCTAAGTCCACCCATGAGAAAGGAACTGGTAAGAAGTTTCAATTCACATACCTAGAAGCAATGGTGAGCAGTAGGGTGAGAAAGAGACTAAGGACCTTCATGATTGAATAAGTCGCGATACAAGCGAGTTGAGTAGGGCCACTAGGACGGCGGGCTTTGGTTTTTATATGTATCCATGTCGTTTTGTGGTCAAAATCGGGTATGCCTAGTTAATTACGAGGGATGATAGGCGAAAGGAGACTAAATTGAGGCCCGTCAATAGTGGATCGGCAAGTGTGGGGCTCGTCGAGCAGGCAGGGCTCAGGCTAAGGCTGTCCACTGTAACATACAATGTCTTGTACGCAGCTTTATCCTGTCATGGTATTAGTACATGATCATTCTTGACAAATGATTACTTTGGTCCCAGCATCGTAGGTTGGATGAGCCGCTTGGGCGGCGCGAAGCGCATTGATACTGGCATCACGTAATGTGATTGAGTTGTTTGTCTATCAACACTCCATAACATGTACAGGCACTCCGTTGCCGAACTCTGGACGATTTTCACTCAGCTATGCAACAATTCATGATTTCCAATCCCCAAGACCAGTTCGTTCACTGCCTCCTTTCTTCTGCACATCCAAAATACCACATACCCAAACGCTGACACGTCACATATCCCTGCTATTTGCTTGCGAGATGGGAGTTGATAGACCAATGACGACGGTGGAGACGCTCCTTCAATGCCTCAAGCTCAAGCTGAACCATCCCGTTGCGCCGTGAACCACGTTGAATCTTATATGTGCTCCCGCCCAAGCATATCATCATACGCGAACACTACACCCGGGGTATACAAGTCATTGCTCCAGCCCCGATAATTCCCCATCACTGGACCTCAACACACATGGCATGTCTGTCCAGAGGCGCTGCGAAGTTCGTGGCCCAAACAAGAATGAGCCAGGCAGGATATACCTAGAACGAAATTGTGTCCCGGAATATAACCAATGTATTTTATTTTCTGCTATTCATGGGAATAATTGAGGACTTGTTCCCACAGAGCAGCGGCCCGCCCCCAAGTTAATTTCTTCAAGTTCGGGAAGTTCGACCGGCAGAGTCTATCAGCCAACGTTTTGTTGGCGATTTTTTGATGCAGCACGTTTTGACCCAACTAGCTGTATCACGTTGTGCAATGCTCCACTTTGGCCTGTCGAAACCGCTGTTCTACAGGCCTATGAGTTTGGCGCGATGTAGGGTCCGTCCATTGATTTGGGCGAAGCCCCATTGACCAGTGTCAATCTGGTGCCTCCCCACCGGGTTTGGCGCTATCTCGGTTTCTACCTGGACAAACGCTTGTCTTTTCAGGATCACGTCCACTTTTACGCCACACGTGCTCCTCGGGTGTCCGAGCCATGCTTATGCTCGGTAACTCCGTTCGAGGTCTCTCCCTGACACACAAGCGCTTGCTATATCGCTCGTGGGTTCTCCCCATCATGACTTATGGTTTCCGCCTCTGGTATCGTCCCAAGGGCTGGCGCGTCAAGGGCCTCATTAAGCGTCTTCGGATTGTTCAGGACACGGTGGCTCGCTGGCTCCTTTGGGACTTCCCAGGCTCGGCTATTTCCGGTCTATCTCTCCATTCAACGACTTTTTATCAGGTCCTGGACTAGTCATCTCAGACGATGCTGAGATGATTGCCCTTTTCTCCGCCATCCTGTGGGCCGTCGACGCTAATGCAACAGTTATCCATACCAGTTTACTCCGACTCCAAGTCTGCCCTCAAATCGATCCTCAACATCAGGACCCACCACTCGCAACAGAAGCTCTCCGTTCAAGTGTGCAAGCTTCTGTATCTGTGACTGGGCGCAAACCTCATTCGATCGCTCCATCTTTCCTGGTGCCTGGGTCACTCTGACATCCCTCAGGATGATTCTGCTGGTAGGTTGGCCAAGTCGGCGTGTATCCCCCACACCGACGCCAGCAGACGCGATATCTCTTTTGGCTATGCCAGGAGAAAAGCTTCATGCAACATGCTTCGCTGCTGGCGGGGGTTTTCTGCTCACGCTGCGGCTCTCGGGAGCGCCTTTTTGCTTTACGATGTACCTCCTTCTCATCACCCACGCAGGCGAAGGTCCCCTCTTAAATAATACCGGTATAGATAATGGACCTGCGCTCGCACTGCCCGGACCATCCTCAATCATGCCTCCATTGGCGAATATCGCGAACGGTTCGTCCCGCAAGAACCTGTGAATTTCAGGCGCTGCGGGTGTCGTCAGACTCGCCGCTACATTCTTTTCCATTGCCCCCTTCATCATAATTCGTGACGAGATTCAGCTAGAGAACTCCGCTGAGGGGTTCTCCTGGCTCAACGCTTCCCTGTTGAAGAGCAGCAAAGCCTTTTCGTTTGACCATACGTCTTCTGACGACACTGGCGACGGCCGGTTAAATCCGGACCCCTTTGGAGAAACCAGGGCGACCCCCATTGATCCCACGGATATCTGGCATAGGCGCCTTGATTAAGTACCTTCCGGATAATTTTGCACACTCGTCCGTCAACCCCGCGCACCAGGGGTACCGTGGCTGTCATTGAGATATCACTACATAATAATCATCGAAACTGATATGTGCACCGTTGGCGATTTTTGATTGAGATGTGATATGTTTTGACCACCACCGATCCGTCGAAATCGTCGTTGGAAATTTTGAACAATTGTTGAGACTGATACACTCTAGTCTCAAAGATATACATACCAAAGACCCGACAAGGATAGAGGCCTTCTTCGCAGAATATCCCCACGTGCGGCCTCCTTCGGGGCTTCAGCGCTCAGCTCGAGCTTGATTGAGTAAATTAACTGTCAATGAAGCTTGTTGTTTGAGAAATATGATGTGCAAGTCGCATACAGAAATTCTGCCAGTTTCGGTGAAACGGAACGTTTGAAGCGGCTGCGATGGTAAAAGTGAAACAAGGAGGTCGGGCATCCGGAGCTCAGGCGGAGAGGGTAATACATGGCATCATGGAAAAACGATATCAAGCGGCTGTGTAGGATATATTGTTGAATTCTCGTCCAAACGGGTCCGGGCACGCCGAAGTAAAACAAGTAAATTCAGATGTACTATCGTGTATATCCCGTTAGAACGCGCTAAAAATAATGAACGATCAAGGAATTATATCGGGTATTATGTAGCTGGTCAAGAAGCCCTTATGTCAGTGTATTTTATCGGATGCGAAAATAGAGTAGTATTTTGAATGTTTGTCACTGCCTCATAATGTCCAACTTGAATAGACAATACCCCACTGGCCAGTGGCAATGGTATTTTATTAGCAAATATCCGGTGGATCTCGTAGCCAGGGCTTCCATGCAGAGGGTGTTTCGATGTTTTTGCAAGAGCTCAAGTTGGAGAGAATGTTTGTCAATGTTGGTCGGTTCGAGCCGCCGATTATGTAAATGGACAACGAAATGATTGCGAACGAAAAGAGCAATCACAATTGCATCAATAGTATCATACTGTGATGCTACATATATACTGATGCATCAACACGCTTGCGCCGGCAAACTTGAACTATAGCAATGGCTTTACCATACGTGACATGCCTGGCGACGAAAATCCAGTGGAGTCAGAGCAACTCAGGAACTTGGGGTTCATCCAACATAGATGACATTGCGACCAAACTTGTAATTATTTCATCTACATACAATACGTTGAGAATGATCACGTACTAATACCATAACAGGATAATGCCTTATACAAGATATCATATGTTACCATGGAAGTGGCCCCGCCTGCTCGACGAGCGTCGAGCGCCCCGGGTTCCACACTTGCCGATATGCTGTTGACGGGCCTCAATTCAGTCTCCTTTCGCCTATCACCCTCGTAATTAACTAGGCGTATCTGAGTCTGGCCATGAAACGACATGGATGCGTATAAGAACCAAAGCCCACCGTCCTAGTGGCCCTACCTAACTCAGCTGCATCGCGACTTGTCCAACCATGAAGTTCCTTAGTCTTTCTCTCACCCTACTGCTCTCCTCGATTGCTTCTGCGAGGTATGTGAATTGAAATTCCTTATCAATTCCTTTCTCATGGATGGGCTCAGCATCATCACGGTCGGACCCCAACCCACTGCTTCAGCGAGGTATGTGAATTGAAACTCCTTACCGATTCCTTCTCATACATGGGTTCAGCGTCGCCGAACTCCAACCCTCTGCTTCAGCGAGGTATGTGAATTGAAACCCCTTACCATTCCTTCTCATGCATGGGCTCAGCGTCGTCGCCGAACCCCGACCCACTGCTTCTGCGAGGTATGTGGATTGAAACTCCTTATCAATTCCTTCTCATGCATGGGCTCAGCGTCGTCGTCGAACCCCGACCCACTACGTACGTGAATTGAAACTTTTCACCAATACTTTTCTCATGGGTGGACTTAGCTTCGTCGTCAAACCCCAAGAGCACATCCCTATTGCTCCTACAGAGTACGCGAATTGAAACCTCTTACCAATTCCTTTCTCATGGATGGGTTCAGGCAAATCGCCCAAGCCCGATCTGCGATCCTCAAAGCTTGGGAAGAAAAACGCGATTCCAGCAAGCTTTCTGGGGAAGAGAAAGAGCAGGCCTTGCAGTCTGACTTTGCTAAAAGTAAGCAATTTACCGCATCCCTCACCAATCTTCTAATGAATGACCCTAGTCACCGCCGACCATTTCAACGGAACCCTTCCCGACGCCAACATCCTTGTCATCCTCGGCAAGCATCAGTTCACAGACATCGAAGGTCCCATGGACCGATATGATGAGTCGATTGTCATCGACAAGCAGACTTTTACGTGAGCATCTCGATCAACCGCTCACGAGATCAATCAACTCAGATGGGCGCGCTTTGGTACAGGTATACCGTCATGCTCTTCAATGGTGGCAAGTTGACGATGGAGAACGATGGAAACGCTCGGCAGGTAAGTTGTGATTCTTTGGAGGACCTTCAGACTCGAACATGTCTTGTTTCCAGCTCCTCCTTCGCGGGAACTGTATGCAACCCATCAAGGAGCAGGAAGTTTGGACCTGCACCAGCAAAGCCAAAGCCAAGGAGAGTCAAGAGCCCAAAGAAGACCAAAAGCCCAAGAAGGATTAGGGGAAGTCATAGATATTAAAATGAATTTTACAGACGACTGTAGTATTTATAGATGTCATAGTAAGTTATAGTAGTATCCAATACATTTGGATAGCCCTGCATAGGATTGAGAACGGGTATACCGCAGGTATGAAAACCCCACACTGCACCGTTCCCGCAACGGGTACAGGCACAACACCGCGAGTCTTACGCATCATATGCCCCCATTTCGCCTTGAAATATCATTATACCATTTCCCACGTCAACTGACGTGGCGCGAGGAAAGTCGTGGAGGTCCTGCCGGGACAGGTATGGATGTCAGTTGGTGCGACAATAACAGGAGGACGCCAATAGCATATGCTGCGGATAGTGAATACCGTGGTGTTGTAAGAATGCTGTTGGCCAAGGATGATGCGGACATAAATTCGTGGGGTAACGAGGGGTTCACGCCACCCGAATTAACAATGTTTTGGAGGCATGAATTGGTCGCAGAGCTGCTATTGGGAAGAGATGATTTAGACCTCAGCTTGAATGATAACATGCATACCTGATTGCCGCAGCGAAATGCAACATGAAGAACAATGGAATCACCAAGTGCATCCTGGCAAGAGGCAACGTTTGGAGAGTCAAGCAAGTCAAACGGCGCTGTATGTGGCAGCGCGTTGGGGCCATGATGTGATTGTGAACCTTCTCCTAGGCCAAGATAGCATTGATATCAATTCGAAGAACCCGGAAGGTCAAACGGCGCTGCGTGTGGCAGCGTTTATGGGTTATGGCGCGGCTGTGAACCTTCGTGAATCACTGGCAGGAGCCTCCTGGGTCACGACAGCATTCAAGACGTCAATCCTGCAGATTCGTTCGGAAAAACACCCCTTGATTGGGCAAGAAATGGGGTAGAGATCTGGATGTCGTAATTGAAACCCTCCGGGTGGCGAATGTAGAGTTGGGGACGTCGGAATCTGGGGATAGTTTGGTCGAAAAATCAAATGATTTGAGAATTGAGTAGGTAGCACCACCCTGTTAGTGGTAGCTATTTGACCCCCAATGGTGTGCTCGACATGGGAGACCCTCGGATAAAGTCGTTAAATTATCTAGCCACCCACTATCAGTTGCCAATCCCACCTTTGCAAATTCGCCGGGATACGCCCAAGTTCACATTCGCGTCACCTGCCACTCGCCTGAGCGGGTTCCGACACACCGAAACAAAACAGGTAAATTTCGATATGCACATCGCGCAAGAGTAAAAACTGGCGAACGACCAAGTAAATATATCACGTTTAGCTAATCAAGGAGTCTATCAACCACCTCATGTATTCCATCAGAGTAGTACGCAAATAGAAGTACATACCGAATACGCCGCCTCATACCAATGTCCAACTTGAACAGACAATTTTCCAATGTCATTGTTATTAACAAATATCCGGTGGATCTCGCGGCCAGAGCTTCCAGGGGCTATTTCGATGTTTTTACAATAGCTGGCCTCAAACATCAGAGTGTTTTCGGAGAACATCTGTCGGTCAGCTTGAGCTGTGATTAAATGGACATTAACATTAACTTCGATACATGTAATAGTGAACGATTGCAATTTGCGAGCGAAGAGAGCAATTACAAGTTTATCAATGCCATCATATTATGTGATGCTATATACTGATGTATCAACACGCTTACGCCGCCCAACTTGAAGTATAGTAACGGCCACGCCATCCGTGGTGATGGAGATCCAGCGAGTCAGCGCAGCTCAAGAAGCGGTTCATCCAGCATAGTGGGACCAAAGTAATCGTTTCTTCTGCATACAATACGTCGAGAATAGTGTACTAATACCATACCTTGGGACAGGATAATGTCGCGCATAAGACATTGTATGTTACAGTGGACAGCAACCCCGCCCGCTCGACGAGTGTCGAGCATTTCGAGCCCCACACTTGCCGATATGCTGTTGACGGGCCTCAATTTGGTGTCCCATCGCCTATCACCCCTCACATTAACTAGGTATACTATCTGAGTTTGGCCATGAAACGACATGGATGCGTATAAGAACCAAAGCCAACCCAAGCAGCCCTACCCAACTCAGCTGTATCGCAACTTGTCCAATCATGAAGTTCCTTACTCTTTCTCTCACCCTACTGCTCTCCTCGATTGCGTCTGCGAGGCATGTGAATTGAAACTCCTCACCAATTCTTTTCTCATGGATGAGCTTAGTGTCATCACCGCAACCCGATCCATTGCTTCTGTGGAGTACGTGAATTGAAACTCCTTACCAATTCCTTCCTCATGGATGAGTTTAGCATTATCATCGAACCCCGATCCTCCCCCATTGCTCCTGCGAAGTACGTGAATT
Source organism: Infundibulicybe gibba (assembly GCA_015501065.1). Lineage (NCBI taxonomy): Eukaryota > Fungi > Basidiomycota > Agaricomycetes > Agaricales > Omphalinaceae > Infundibulicybe > Infundibulicybe gibba. The sequence continues at coordinate 10,774 of JADNYI010000160.1, read as the reverse complement.
GAAATCTCTTACCAATTCCTCTCTCATGGATGGGCTTAGGAACATCACCAAAACCAGATCTGTGATCCTCAATCTCTGGGAAGCCCGACGCGATTCCGATGAGACTTTGAGCGAGCCAGTATTGCGGGATATGTTTTACCAAACCACCATCAACCGGTTCAGGAAGGTCCTTCCTGACGCCAATATCCTTGTCATCCTCGGCAAGCATCAGTTCACCGTCATCGATGGTCCCATGGACCGATATGATGAGCCAATTGTCATCAAAGGGAAGACTTTTACGTGAGCACCTTGATTGGTCGTTCACGAGGCTAATCAACTGATGAGCGTGCTTTGGCACAGGTTCACCGTTATACTTTTCCATAATGGGAAGTTGGGGGTGGATGATGGTGATAAAACTACGGATGTAAGTTGTGATCCTTTGGGGGACCTTCAGACTCGAATATATCTTGTCTCCAGGGCCGCATTTCTGGGAACTGCAAGCAACCCAACAAGGAGAAGACAGTTTGGACCTGGACCTGCACTACCAAAGCCGAGGCTATAGAGGATCTAAAGGCCAAAGAGGGTCAAATAAAGTCATAAATATAATAATGATTTTTATAGACAACTGTAGTGTTTTATAGGTGTCATAGATCATAGTAGCATCCAATGCATTATAGAAGGCCTTAGCCCTGCATAGGATTGAGAACGGGTGTACCGCGGGTATGAAAACCGCATACAGCACCCACACCCATGAACTCCATCCCACAACAGGTATGGGTACAACACCGCAGGTCTTACGAATCGTATGCGCCCCATTTCGCCCTAAACATCACTACATCATTGCGCACGTCAACTGACGCGGCGAACGACATTCCAAGGGTGCGGTAGGACTGTCTGGGACGAGACAAGCCCCAACTCTCCCACAGGAGAGGGTGGTAGGTGTATGTGCACATCCAGTGGACCTACATTATACGACAGCCAGCATGGGAGGCGCGTGTCCGCCATATGTGAGCCACCGTCCATGTGTCATTCACAGACCACCGTTCGTGATCGTTTGATACATGGGAGCCGCCCGTCGTCTGTGTTGTTTGCGAGCCGTCGCTTACAATCGTTCGCAGCAGGGTGAAGGCGGCGACTTCAGTCGTTGATAGGTACCGTCGATGTCGTAGTTGACCGGCGACGGCTGCGGTTGGCGGACGAGCGAGATAGAGCCAGGTGGAGGTGGGAGCGAGGAGTGGGCAAGGGAGATTGATCCCATCTGCAAGGGCACAGGATGAACGCAAGCGTTTGAGATAGAGCTGCATCATGATACACCCCGGCATCTATGAGATGGTAGGGGAAAGTGGAGCGTATGGGCGTTCTCGTTTGCGAGGACAGGGGTTTAAAAGCAACTTGCGAGAGAGATGGTCGTGGTCATGGTGAGATTCGAGTTGAGCGACCGCGAGACGAGCCGTTAGTATTCTATTAGTGTAGTATTTGACCCGGCGGTTGTCGTTCATCGATCATCCTCGGCCCCCTTTTCGTGACTCAGTGTTAGAAGCAAAGAAAAAAATAAGTACTCACCTTTGTGGGTCCTTCCAATCCTACCCAGGGGCACGAGAACCCATTTCCCATTGGGTGCGTGTGCCCAGCATTGAATATTGGTCGTCGGGGCCGGTCATACTATCGTTTTTGCTGCAGCGCTAGCACGACCTCCTGACGCCTGACACCTTGACTATCGTTCTCGACCACTTCGGGTGTCAACGCAACGTGGGTGGCGGGTGCACGCCGAGGTTATGGTTTTTCGCCAACTACTTTTCAAAGTGATGCCTCCTCTCGGGTTTCCGCTTTCAAGGGCGAATAGCTAGGCAGATGCTGTGGACAATCATGATGCTTCGCTATCGCATCCGCTCGAGCGGAGCCTTAATTGATGTATCGGGTGAAGCGTTTGTTGATAAGATAATGCAGTGGACGGTTCGTGAGCGCCTTCTAGTCCATAAATCACGGCAATCGGAATGCTTACAAAGCACGTTCTTTCATAAAGCGTCCCCAGTCGGGCCTGGGCCTGACCCTCAACGCCCAGAGTACCCGTGGTAAGAATCCCAGTTATGATTAAATACCCCACCCCAGGTTCAAATGTTCACGACCCGCTTAAAGCCTCACTACGGAGCGTACTTCTACCATGCTGGTATACTTATACACAGTTCATCTGATCTTACCAAAAATATGGGTATTCGGGGCTGGTGCCAGATTCTTATCTTATCTTATCTATATAGTCGAAGTGAGCAACCAAACGGAGCCAAAGGCACGAGCCAGTGCTGTTCACGAGCACTGCTCACTGGTGCATCCCATGGACATCTTTGGCACTGTCGTGGGCGCAATCGACCTCGCTACCAAACTCATCAGTTATCTCCAGGCCGTCAAGGGTGCCAAGGAAGACCGCCTCAAATTCTTGTCCGAAGTCTCTGCCCTCGGAGCCATCCTCGAAATCCTGCGCGCTCGTCTTGGAGGTACCAACACCCATGGTAGTAGCGATGGCATCGCAAACATGTTGGTGAAGGCCGGGATTGGAGGCCCCCTTCATGCATGCTACGACGCTCTACAGTCCACCGTCAATGGCCTCGAACGTCTAGTGTCAAATGCGAACACTGAGAGGCCATCCCCACTGGCCGCAATGATGAGAGATCTCAGATGGCCTTTCCGTCAAGAGGACCTTAAGACTATACTGGGGAAGATCGAACGCCTGAAGTCTCTGGTTTCGCTTGCATTGCAGACATCGCTAATGTGCGTGGCCATTATCAGCGCCCGAGGGTCAGAATATGGGTTGATGCTTGGGGATCTAGGGATTTCATTGAAAAGGCCCGCGGCGAATTGGAGGTCGTGGGGCTGAATGTGGAGGGAATCAAATCCGCCATCTCATCCCTCGAGGCTGATCAGAGAGGTGTGTAGATGAGGATTACGATTGGCGCCGAACTCCTGACACGCGTCAGCCCACACGGAGAGAATCGAATCGCTCCGAGACGACCTCATATCCCTGGGTGCTACACTCCAGAGCGCTACCAATGGCATCACAGCGATGCAAAGTTCTATCGCGACCATTGACAGGAGTCAACAAGGTGCGGTTTTTGGTGCCCAAAATCGCTCATTGACATTTGATCGCTAGAGCAGGAGCGCCGCGCTGTCATCGCCTGGTTATCCGCACCAGAATTCGATCAGAAACGTATGATTGCATTCGAGAAGCGCGTACCCGGTACTGGGGAGTGGTTTCTTAGACACCCGAAGTTCGTGGCTTGGAAAAGGGGCGAGTTCAATGTTCTCTGGTGTCCTGGGAATCGTGCGTGTATTTCCAGCATTGCCCATGTTGGCTAAAATCCATCGATCGCTTCAGCGGGCGTCGGAAAGTCGGTAATGACGTGAGTACTACCTAATGTATAGCCCCAAACGCTCTATTATAACCCCGCTGCAGATCAGTCGTTATCCATCACCTACAGGAGGGAATAGCTGAGGACATGGCAGTGGTTTTCATTTACTTCGAATACACAGCGGGGGATTACACGCCACGGCAACTTGTCGAGGCGCTATTGTCACAGTTTGTGCGGCGGGGCATATCAAGTTTGGGTATGACATCCCTTCAGGGATATATGGCTGGCAACCGTCCAACATTGGAGGAGTTATGGGCCATCTTGGAGGCCGAAGCGAGGATATATTCCCGGGTGTTTATCGTTATTGATGCATTGGATGAAGCAGATGTTCCAATTTGGGCTCCATTTATCGGACGCCTGAAGGCGTTATCTTGGGCTAGCCTTATTGCTACCTCCAGAGACATGGTCGAGATCGCAGAGGAGTTGGGGCCGAGCCAACGTCTCGACATCATGGCTGACGAAGGAGATCTGAGGAAATATATTGAGGGGCGCCTCTCCAGTAGCACTGGAAGTTTCAAACGGCTGCTAGATGCGAATGCGTCCTTGCGTGCGGATATTACCGCCGGGGTTGTGGAGAAGGCGGATGGGATGTACGTGGCATCACTTTTACTTGTTGATGAATTCGATGCTCAAAGGTGGTGTACCAACCTCATACTAGGTTTCTGTTGGCTCGATTACATATGAATTCTTTGGAGTCGAAGACCAGAGTATTGGATCTACGTCGGGCATTGACTGAACTACCGGGAGATCTGAAGTCTGCGTATTATGCTACAGTGACGCGGATCAAGGACGAGGATAAGCCGCTTGCATTCCGCATCTTCTCCTGGGTCATCCATGCTCTATACCCCATGACAATCTATGATTTACAACATGCACTGGCAATTTCAGATGGAATGACCATCGTCGACACCGATTTTCTTTACGACAAGGCGCACCTTACATCAGTATGCGTTGGTCTGGTCATCCTAGTAGATGAGAAGGTTCCCCTCCGTCGATATGATCAGGTTATTGAATTGGTCCGTACGTCGCGCGGATATAAAATCTATAGCCGCGGTACTAGATCTCACGACGTGTTTAGATTATTCAACACAAGAATATTTGCACAATCATCTTTCCACCCTCCTTCCTCACCCTGCTCACCTCGCAATTACCTGTCTGCAATATCTTTCTTTCAACTGCCTCGAAATTGGCGGGGAACCAATTGGTGGGCAACCGCGCACGAAGATCCCTTTCACCGATTATGCCCTTCATTCGTTGGGGGAACATCTGCGGGCGCACTACGATGATACAACCGTACGCCGTCTAGCCATGGAGCTCCTTCGTGACCATCAGAAGGCCGCAGCCATTGGCTCCCTCGTTATCAATAATGCTAGAGGTTCTACTGGAATACACCTCTGTGCCCATCTTGGATTGAAAGACTATTTAACCGACCTACTGGATGGTGGCTTTGATATTAATTCGCGGGACTCGGAAGGCAACACAGCGGTAACGGAAGCCGCTGCCCGCGGTCGGGAAGATATCCTTCAGCTGTTGCTTGTACAGGAAGGTGTTGATGTCAACTCGAAGGGTTGGATGGGTACTTCTCCACTGACGCGGGCAGCAATGAGCGGGCGCCAAGGGGTCATGAAGATTCTCTTGGCGAGGGATGACGTGGACGCTGATTGGCGTGATAATGCCGGGAGGACACCGCTGGCGCACGCAGCGATGAACGGACAGAGCGAGGCTGTACGATTGCTCCTGGAAAGGGATGACGTGGACATAAATTCGCAGGATTATTCGCAATGTACGCCATTCGCACTGGCGATCTTTGGGGGGCGTGAAGTGATCGTGGACTTGCTGCTGGCAAGAGACGATTTAGACCTCAGTCTGAGGGACGAGGACGGGGATACGTATCTAAGCCTCGCAATATATGGTAACAACGAGAGAGTCGCTAGGTTGGTTTTGGCCACAGGTAACATTGATATCAATGCGAAGAACTTGAAGGGTCTAGTAGCGCTTTCCCTGGCAGCATCTTACAGCCGCGAGGCAATAGTGGCACTTCTCCTGGCTCAAGATGGCATTGACGTGAATGCGGTAGATTCGGAGGGCAATACGCCCCTCGATTGGGCAACCAAGGAGAAGCATCAGGGTATACTCGAATCGCTCCGGGCAGCGGGGGGCCGCACAGGCATGGAGCTGGGGACGCGGAGTCTAGTTGAAGGGTGAGGCAAGCCTGTCACAGAGTGCCCGGTATACCACCCAATCAAATGTTGTTATTCCGTTGCATATAGAATACCCATGCATGGCCCATGAGCGAATAAATTCATTGATGGCATTGGCAATGACAAAATCAGCAGAGACTCGGAGGGTCGCATCAGGTGACCTCCAGAACTTCCTTTCATTGACTGATTCACGTAAATTAGCGGAGTCTGGACGCGCCAACTGCATTTGCCACAACCACTTCAGCCCAAGCCACCGTATGAAGCTGAAACGTTGAAGGTCCATATCGGCTCAGAAATCCCTCAAGGTTGTTGGTATGCTGCTCCCAACAAACCCAGCCACCCGACTTACGCCCTCCAGGCTACGACCTCGTGCAGCCTGAGATCCGAGTCGGGAGCGGTGACTTCTCGATGTGAGTCTTCCTTTGGCATTCAGAGCATTCGTACATACCATTTACTCACCATCTAGCGTTAAATAGAGGAACACCGTGTCGCAGCATGCAAGCTCGTCGCGCTCACAGATCAGACCACCAAGATCGACCGGAGGACCGCCGAAGGAGACGCGCGTGCACGCTTTACAGGGCCCTGGTCAATTCGCTTAGATGTTAGATACGGCCCAGGCCTCCGAGGCGTACGAAAACGGCCGAATTTTCTGAAAATTTTTCGGTAAATCGAAAATTTTGGGCGCTGCTTGGGCGGGCCTTTGAAAATTATGTTGCATATCATTATAAAATAGTCTAACGCGTCTTTTCCACCAGTAAACCATACCATTCCGACCATACAATCAGGCTATACAGGTTTCGTACTTTTGAATCTAACATCTAAGCGAGTTGACCAGGGTCCTCGCTTTACCCAAACACTAAAACGTGCTCGAGTTCCTTAACATCGTCGTCGGGCTCAAGAATCGCCACCGCTTATTTTCTGGCATCTACATCCTGCTCGAGCTGGCCACGGGCGGCGACCTCTTTGACAAGATCGGTACGTCGGGGGTTGTGGTGTTTAGGTGCCAATTGACTAACGCAGGTGCAGCCCTGGATGTGGGCGCAGGAGATGAGGTCGGAAAGTGGATAGGCTCTTTGCCAGTGCGGGCGATGCTGGACGTACAGCTCAACAGTTTATGGATCCATGCGCGTTGTGAAATTTAGGCACTGTCTCGAAATAGCTACGTAGCCCCTATTTTCTATCACTTCCACAACAACCATGGACACCCCTAGTACTATCGTCGACACAATCCATCTTACGGGAAAATTCGTTGATTATGCCAAGGGCATCAACGATCCCGAGGAAGCCCATTTGCAGTTAATGTCGGAGGTCTCTGCCCTCAAAATCCTCCTTGAAGCCATGCGCGGCCGCTTCGATAATGCCGGCGTCAGAAGTGGCGACAACCACATCTGGAGAGGGGTAGTGAAGTCTGGCATCAGAAGCCCCCTAAATGCATGCTATGGCGACTTACGGCTCATCATCAATGAGTTGGAGAATGTGCGGGATCTGCCAATCGCCGAAAAACGATCCCCAGCCACGGAGCAGTTGAGAGACCCGAGGTGGCCGTTTCATGGAAAGGAGATCGAAAACTTGCTGAGCAGTGTTGGGCACTTGAAATTGCTGCTCTCGCCTGCAATGCAGATATCACTGATGTAAGTACCCGTTCGCCAGGGGTGAGGTCTTTGGGTTGACGCTTCGATGCCCAGGGAGTTCATCGAGGCGACTCGTGATGAGCTAGCGAGAGTAGGAGATGTTGAGGATATCAAGGTCGCCGTCTCATCGCCTGAAGCCAGTCGACAAGGTGTGTGAATGAAGGTCACTGTTATGGTGCCGAAATTGATACTCATCAGCTCACACTGGAGAAATTCAAGATAATCCAACATCCTTGGACGCTAAGTCTCGGGGTGTCACAAGTGTCTTGATGGACATGAAAAATATTGTTAGCAGGAACCAACAAGGTAGGATCGTCAACGCCAAACATCACTCACTAACATTTGCCTACCAGGTCAAGCGCATCGGGGTGTCTCTAACTGGCCGTCGGCACCAGACTTCGATCACAAACACATCACTATGTTCGAAAAACGTGCGACCGGCACAGGGAAATGGATGCTCAGGGACCCGGAATTCGTGGCTTGGCGGAAGGGCAAGCACAATGTGCTCTGGTGTCCGGGACGTTGTAAGTGCATGCCTGGCGCTGGCCATCTCCGGTTGACGTCTGGCCAATCGTTCAGTGGGTGTCGGGAAGTCCGTTATGGCGTGAGTGCAATCTAATTGGTTCGGGGTGCTTTATCCGAATGTCACAACAGCTCAATGATTATCCACCACCTACAAAAGGAAATGGCGCAAGACACGGCTGCTGTTTTCATTTACTTTGACCGCATGGCGGACTATACAACGCAGGAGCTCGTCGATGCCCTCTTGTCTCAACTCGTTCGAATGCGCTTGTCATACTCAGAGGTGGAATCACTCTGGAAACAGATGGCTTGCAACCCCCCAACATTGGAAGAACTGTGGACTATCTTGGGAGCTGAAGTGGAATGTACACCCGAGTCTTCGTTGTGATCGATGCATTGGATGAAGGTCGTGATGAGGCTTGGGTCCCGCTCCTCAGACATCTTCGGAAACTGTCTGGGATTGGCATCCTTGTCACCTCCCGGGATCTGGGCACCATCGCGGCGGAATTCCAGCAAGATTGTCGTCTTGACATTGTGGCCAATGAGGGCGACCTTAGGAGATTCATTAATGAGCGCCTATTGGGGGCCACTCAGACATTCAAGCGGCTGCTGGAAGTGGACACGCATCTCCGTGCAGAGATCCTCGACAGAGTCGTGGAGAGGGCAGATGGGATGTATGTACCCCATCATTCTCATTATGTTGGTGATCTGTGCGCTTGAGATGACATGACATTTCACCAACAGGTTCCTCCTGGCCTGGTTCCACATGAACATCGCAGAGACAGAGTTCACGGTATTCAATCTGCGTCGGACGCTGGAAGAACTACCGGGAGATTTGAAATCCGCGCACAATACTACGATGGATCGAGCCAGTGAGAAAGACAAGCGACTCTGTCCAGATCAATGAACTCCCATGTGAATGTCATTTCGTTTGAGTAAAGAAATATATACATTGCCTTGACTACGTCCAAATTACAACTCACGATCACAATCACGGATGCGCTGAATTCCCCAGCGTGTGGGATCGCAAAAGAGCTGGAATACCATTTTGAGCAAGTGGAGGTCCGAGGGGAGGGTAGTGCACACGGCGGATCTCCTGAGGCGCTCTCCGAGCGGAATCACGCCGAGTGCCGCGAACGCGTCGAACAGTGTCGTCGTGGATGCTCTAATGACTGTGTAACAGTACATGTGTGCTATGCTAGTACTACAGTAGGCCTACTGTAACATGGTCCGGTCACGTGATCACCTGGAGCTGAGCGCTGCCGCGCCCTGCTCCAGGAGGGCATAGAAGATCCGGCCCTGATGGTGGCGACGAAACGTCGACTCGTCGAACCAAAGCCAAACCCGATGACCCAGAATCTCCCGGAATACTTGCTTCTCGGTTTTCGTCCGCGCACGGGGATGGATGCGACAAAATAGTATTTGGGACTGGGCCAATGTTTTCTACGTTGCGTGCATAGTTGAAGTGCACTGGCCATTTGCGACAATCTGGAACCTAGCGTCAAGGGGCGAGGATTTTCTCAGTTTCCTCAGTTGTATAGGTTGATAGTGTCAGATCCGGCGCTGCCACGGCGGCGGCTGTCATCTGCACAAGTTCGCCTGGCTTCGAACGATGAAATGGCGGCCTTGACATCACCCACGTCCCCGCTGCCGCAGTCGCTAGCTCATCGCGGGCAAGTCTGTCATGAACAAATTCGTTGAAATTCAAATCAATGACAACAATTATGTAACGTGTTACGGACTTTGGATGGGGTCACATCAGGTGACCTCCAGAACTTCCTTTCATCGACTCATCATGTAAATTGGCGGACGCGTCGACCGCCATCTGCCACAATCACTTCAGCCCAAACCACCATGTCGGCTCAGAAATACCCCAAGGTTGTTGGTATGTTGCTCCCAACAAACCCGGCCAGCTCACTTACACCCTCCAGGTTACGACCTCGTTCAGCAAATCGGGGGTGGTGGCTTCTCAACGTGAGTTTTCCTCTGACACCCAGAGCGTTCGTACGTACCATTCACTCATTGCCCAGCGTCTTCCGTGCGGTTAATATTGAGGAACACCGCGTCGCAGCATGCAAGCTTGTCGCACTCACAGACCAGACCACCGAGACCGACCGGAAGACTGTCGAGAAGGAGATGCGCGTGCACGCTGCACTGAAGCACGAAAACGTGCTCGAATTCCTCAACGCCGTCGTCGTCGAGCTCAAGCACCGCCACCGCTTGTTCCCGGCATCTACATCCTGTTGGAGTTGGCCGCGGGCGGCGACCTCTTTGACAAGATCGGTGCGTTGGAGGGCTGTGGTATTTAGGTGCAAATGGGCTGACCTGGGTGCAGCCCCGGATGTGGGTGTAGGAGATGAGGTCGCACACTACTACTTCAACCAGCTCGTAGCCGGCATGGTGAGATCTGCCGCTTTTGTGTTTTAGGTTAAGTTGACGAGAGTGCACAGGATTATATACATAGCCAAGGAGTGTGCCATCGCGACCTAAAACCAGAAAATATCCTCCTCGATGTCACGGGGCGGCTCAAGATATCCGACTTTGGCTTGTCTGCCGTCTATAAGCTGAAAGAGTCAGGTAAGACCCGGATGCTCAGCGAGCGATGCGGAAGTCTTCCCTATGTTGCTCCAGAGGTGTGTTTCCTATACCCCGCAACTGCTCGAACTAACACATTCCCGTCCCAGCTCAACTCCGACGCTCCCTACCATGCCGAACCAATCGATGTTTGGGGGATGGGCGTCATCCTCTACACGCTCCTCAGGCAGTAAGCCCGATCATTCCGTCTAGTACCCATTTCACCCCATCCCAGATACCCCTTGGGATGAACCTACGATCCACAGCCCCGAGTTTGTGCGCTATGTGTCTGGTCAGATCTTCAAGGAAGTCCCATGGAACCGCCTGGGTGATCACGCACTCTGTAAGCTGCCCCTCCCGCCTATAATCTGTGAACTCAGAGTTCGCAGCCCTCATCCGTGGCATGCTCACCGTCAACCCGGCGAACCGGATGACTCTATCTGATGTATTCGAACATCCCTGGTGC